>JASANE010013004.1:0-62195 GCA_030248225.1 Trileptium ribeirensis
GTTGTTATAGCATTAACCTATTTTCCTTCGCATACCATCGCCTGTTCATAACAAAGTAACATATAATCGCAAATGTTATGACCAGCCTTGACATGGTACGGCGACTTGAGTCCTGGTGTCCACCATATCTTTTTCTTCACCGTCCATGCAACCTAAATTCACTGCACGTCTTCCTTGGTAAAAGTAGTCGCTTAATTGGTTGACGAACGTTGATGTGCTGCGGGTGTCGGAAGATTAATAGTCGGGGTCATCAGTGATAATCTCTTTTAAAATTCACATAACTGGTGTTTGCGTTGCCGGATTATTTTTCCAAGCTTAAATCCCCACTTAAATGGATTCAGAAGCATTGCGCCAGTTATTGGTGCACTGCTGTCCTTGGTGTGCCATTAATTGTCAGTTATGCCATTTTTGATTGATGATTAGTTATGGGTTATGGAACGGTCATATAGATATATTGATCATGCAACAAGCAGCCAAACGGCTGAGTGTGTATATTCTCATGTTAATGTTCTCAGTGACACGATGCCAGATTTAGCATCTCTAGTCCTTCTGTCTTAGTGTGGACTTTCGCCAAACAATGTGAAATAAGGTAATTGTTACATCAACCATGCAATGCGGTTCTTATATTACTGGCTTCAGTGTTGAAAGCTTCGGCTATTTATGATCTCGGTAAGATTTTTTCTAAAAATAGAATTTATTATTAATGTAAATAGTTTCGAAATCTCGAGCTAGCCACTCGCTCGCGACTCGATTAAGACTGGCTCGCGACTAGCTCGATCGAAATGCCACGGTCATTTCTGTCGCGTACTATATTTTTCGCAAGAAAGAAACGCCGAATACCGGAGTAATAACAAACACAACCATATCAGCAAGCAACTGTAACGAATAGGTCTTCGCAAATTGCTGCTTAATCGAGTGTTTACTATTAACTTAGTTGTCAAAGTCATAAAGATTAGACACACAGCGAACGAGTTAATTTTCTTCAAACCACAGTTATTGTTAGATTGGGTAAAAAAATAGTGACCAAGTTAGGTAAAAAAATAACTGCCACTGGATTGCAGCCGGAATACTAGGCCCTGCTATTTTTAGTGCTATATATTGCCCTGTCTTTCAACTTGATTCACAGTGAGACAGGCCATCCAAAGCACAGTCGTTAGTTGTAGGAGTTGACATGAGTGCAGATACTTCCAAACTGTGCAAAAAACTTTGAAGTTACGTTCATTAACTTTTGTGCCACAAGCTACCAGGAGAATAAAGGGTTATGGTTGTTTGTACATTGAGCGTACACAGACTCCACTATACAATGATACATCAAACTTAGTTCTGTTATCGACGTTCATTTTTCTACGGATCGGTTTTTTACCCCAAAACTTTGTAATGGAGGAAGGTAAAAAACAACATTGTTGCTTTTTGTCCTCCGATGGTAGGTCGACAAAGCGGCTATCCGACGGATCAATCGGAATGTCCAACGGACCCCGCAATACCGTTCCACAGATGCAAGAAAGATGTTTTGTGATAATAGGTCGGCACACCTTAAACAAGTCTTATCTACCTGGGATGACATTATACAGCAGCAATAGGCCTCTGATAGCAATAAAGTTGTAAGCGTGCTCGAATACCTATGAATACTTTTAACTCGTAAGCGAGGGTGAAACGGAGTGAGCGTGGTTTCATCATGTGATCATTTTGTGTAATCACTTTTGCAACAGGCTTTGTGTTTGATGTATATACTACAGTAAATCATCGATAACCCTGACCCCGTTGAAAATCATTAAACGTCGTCGATCCTAAATCCAGTGAAAACATTTGGAAGTGCGTGCTGGACTCGAAACCTCTGTCGAATTCAGCTTACCGAAAAACTTATATATAGTATTGTATTCTTGGTACCCTGTGCGCATTACATAACCAAAAAATGAAAGCTTACTACATTTTGGAAATCGGGTTCGTCCACCGTAAAACCCCTTAAACCCCATGAAATCATATAGTGAGTTGGACTCTAAATATATGCCCAAACCGCCGTATCCAGTGTGCTTGATAACCTAATAGGCACTCATTGTAAGGTAAAAACACACAACAAACATGCCGAAGATTTGAAAATCGCTATTTCTCGCAAAGAGTCGATGAAGTATATTCAAGCCGACAGAGCCCCAGGGAATGGTTCCACAAAAAGTTTTAGTCAGCAAAGTTGTAGATCTCGATGAGCTAATTCTGCATTGTGATCTGAATGTTTTTCTATGCGAAGCCTGTGTCGCGAGATATGGGCTGCGAAAAACTGCTAACCGTACCGCCAGGTTTGTCATGGTCATTTAAAAACCTGTTTTTGACACATTGGCTTTGAATATGGGATCGGAGCTGTTCTGGCACACCCTCATCACTTACTATTGAATAAAAAAATTTGTTGAAATACATCCATACCAACATGAGTTTGCCACTTGAATAAGGATGGCATCACGGTCGTACCCCGCAATAGCATGCTCCAAAACAAAAAAGATATGCGAAAATGGTTCGACATACCATATTTCGACTCGAGGCAACCCACGGAGAATCGCTTGACAAAAAGTGTTGTACAGAAATGTTGTAGCCCTTGACGAGCTGATTTCTAGCTCGATTTCGCGGCGGGGCGTTTAGCCGAGATATAGGTCAAATACCCATATGGCAATATTGAAAATGTAACTCTCGACTTTTTGGCGGCCTATGGGTTTAGCGTCTGCTGAAAGGGCACAAATAGAAAGAATTTGTGATCAAACAAAAAATTTGGGAAGATCCATCAATCCGGTGTTGAGTTATGAGCTCCACAGATGGACAAAAATTTTTCGATTTTTGCCGCTACCAAAGCTGTGGTAGGAAACTCCGCTTGCTTTGCTAGATTCATTAATTCTTGTCGTATATAAGTCCTACGTCCTTGTAATCGCCACACGAAACTCTCTTCTAGTTTTCAGCGAAAACATAGCTTAAAGACAGAATTCTTTGAAACAGTTGTATATATATCTGTTTAGCCTAAATGTGGCCTCATAAATTATGTATGTATATAATATGTATTTATTAGTACATACTTTGTGGCGCTTAGAGTGTAATTTAGCGCTACAAAGTAAATTGTCAAAATCATCAGGTTAAAAAATATATCAACCGCTATATTTTTCGCGCTAGAATGCGAAGAATTTACCAGTTATACAACTGAGGCAAGTCCTCAGCTCATTAAATTTTTCAATAATCAAATTCAAAACGAAATCGTTGTTGCTCAAAATAACAAAATTTTGTCAATATCAAGTAAAATGTCGGCAAATCTACGATGTATACTAACACGATATTTTGGGAATCCAAGATTTGCTGAAAAAATGCTGGTGTGTGGATGAAATCGTATTCGCGAAAGGAACTATGGTAACAATGACGGCATGATTATAGCATTAGGTATCTATTAATCCTTACTAACTAATTCGTTCTATTTTACATCACATTTTACAACTTCCATTGACAAACAATTCCAAAATTTCCAAAGAATATTCGCGAACGCAAAATCTTGTATTTTTGTAGAAACAGCAAAATGTTTTCGAACAGCTTTTAATTCGTTTTGATGTATATACAAGGAATCGTTCTGTAATGATAACTGAACTAACAAAATATGGCAGTCAGTGGATCGAGGTTCAAGGTTAAGTTTGACTTAGATTAGGCTTGTCGAAAACCTTATATCCCAAGTTCTTGATGTTCCAGCAGCCACTAAATTTTGTATATACCTGTATTGCTGTTGTCGTGACAGTTTTAGAGTACGAAATTGTGTTACTAATTATTGTGATGATATTTTATTGAACTAAAACTGATATATAGTGCGCAACATGGCAGCGGCAAAGACAGCAGCTGTTGCAGTAACTACAATCGGAGCTGCAGCTACGTCCGATTCCGATAGTTTTAATAAAATTTGTCGGTTTTTCACGGTTCGGGCATGTCGCATTATCGTCGAATCGCGACAGGGTAAAACAACTCGGACGCGATCGAATCCAATAGGTAGGGTTTGGTTTAACCTCAACTTGGAAGCAATCGACGACAAAACCGATCCTCCGTGTTACGATCCAAATGCGTCCGACGCTTATGTGGCGTCGTCAAAAGTATCAGCCCAAGCAATAGCACTTGAACGAGATGTTAAACGTCAATGTGGCAACGCATATCCGCCGTATTGTCGGTGTATAACCGTCGATATATTGCTACAAACAGCGGAGGGTGATATTTTGCCAATGGAAATTTGGGCGATTAAATTTGACACTACGGAACGGGTCCCAAGCGCCATCGTTAACACCGAAGTCTATCATCGGTTTAGTGTGCTGTTGCGTTCGATTTTGGCGGCTTCGCGGACAACGCCATGCTATAAATATTACGTTCGCAAACAGGCAGTTGATTCCTTCGTGTTTCTCTACTCGATTCAGGAATGCGGTGAATCAGAAAAAAATGGTGGTGGTGGTCCGCGCTTAGAGCAGCTGGGTAGAGGTGCACGTTCCGTGAAAATGGGTCATGTGGCGTCGCCCTATGGAACCCTAAGTGTCGATTTGCATTATAGGACTCACATGATCATGGGAGACGATCAGGTTGGTTGTCTCAGTACACCACCGAAAAATATTAGCACCAGTGAAAGTCAGCAAGTCGACGTAGGAGCTTCCGCTAGTCCACGATCACCAGAATTTTCACTCGGCGGTGACGATGATGTTCGTCAAACACATGTAGGTGGATTGTCGGACCAAAATTCTAAATTGGGCTTATCGGTTGACCAATCGTACTATTCCGATGCACCATCTCAGTCTACTGTGACTAGTTTCGGAAGGTCTCGGCCACAGTTTGACGTTCAAACTGACGTTAAGTCTATCTATATGCATCGTTCTATGTTGTGTAGCGGTAACCTATCGCAGCACGATGACCAAGAAGCGGGACTTTCTGGCTCGCCGGAGGAACGCACCGAGCAAGCCGCAGTGGGCAAACACATTATTCCCGAATCTCCAAGTTATGGTCAATTTCCTTCGCTATTTTCAACATCTCCGGTGGCAGCTGCTGACAATCAGTACCTTAACCAGCCGCAGTGCTTTCCTACACCAACTGGTGCAAGAGTCCGACCGAGTTCGTCGCCGGTGAATATGATGGGCCCTGCAGGTCCGACATGGGCTTATGGTGGAAAACGAGGTTCGACAACTAGCTTAGGCAGCGCTTGTGGTGCAGAACGCCACACCAGTGGCGGAACTACTGCAGTACAGCCACGGAGGAGTCGTGGTTTGTATCACTCCGGCGACCGTAGAGCGCACACTGCTGCTTCACCTACCGCGTCAACCACAAGCTCCACTGGAAGTAGCAGCTTTATTGGATCTGGATCGAAACAAGTTTCAGGTATGGATTTATCTTGGATTTCGATGGCAGATTTGTTCTTTTGTTTATGGTTTATATAAACGTAATTATGCTTCAGACTTTTTCGCTAGGCTTTTCTCAGCTGGAGGAGGTTCGGCCCCTGGAAGTACCTCCCTGGCCACCCGGGACGGGGCAACTCCAGTTGAAGCCTAATGTGCCAATTTCACAAATGTGAGTTACAAATTTTGTCATGTTAAGGTAATTTGCATAAGATATACTAAAAGGATTTCAAACCCAAGATTGCGCACAGAGCGGCAAGCTACAGGATTACACTGAAACCCGCAAAATCTTGCATAGATTAAAGGTGGTCGAAGGGCATGAAGTACAGTACCATTGGAAAAGTGTACATCGTTCACAGATACAATAAAATAAAAAATTTTATCTCAGGGAGTAACCGGAATTTTGATTCCGGCGAAAATTGTGTTCCGGTTGCGGTCCGGCAAAGGGCAAAAACTATACCGGAATTCCGTTTAAAAGTTTTGTTTGAAATTTTTCCACATTTTTGCTTCATCCGTGGTCCAAATATGTAATATATATCTATAATGATCAAGTTCCAATACAACCGAGCAAAAGAAAACGTTAACTCAGCAATTTCTGCGTGAAACGTAAGTAGGGCACATAATTTCAGTAGCAATTTTATATCTGAACCTGCAGGAGTTTGTTGACAAAACTAAGACAGGTTGATGCTTGTAGCAGATATTTTACACATTCAGAAGTCTGCGGGGTATGTTAGAATTAAACCGGTTCAACTCGGTAACAGAGTATGGATTACGTAGAAGTACTTAGCTATGCTTGGCTAACATAAATTGAGTCACGCAACAGCCAGTGCGCTTGTAAACTTTGCAAATCAGTCCACATTGAAGTAAAATAACGTTATCTGCAGAAACTGCGTTCTTGGCTGTCAACTGTATTTATTGAAACTATGCGAGCAGTATCACAGTTTGTCTCATTTATAGCGTTCTGATTAGAAATTTATCATCATTGTTATCTAATTGACGTGCACTGGTTGCCCAACGCTAGACTAAGCAGTGTCTCTGTCCACTGATTAGAAAATTACCTTCTATCATTTTTTCTTAAAAGCAAAGAAAACAAATAATTTCCAGTTTCCTACGAAACAACATGTAATAAACAAATGTGTAGTAAAGGGAGGCGACAGGGCGAAAATGTTTATTCTACACTCCAGGCGTTGTAAGCACATTCAGCTTCACGCAATATATGCAAGGGTGTATAGTGGAAGGCATTTTTGCTCCAGGTGTCCAAAAAGCGACATATTGATCAATAAATAAACATTATTAGCTTCCTCAGTCTCTTTAAAGTTTCAAAAAAGCAATAGATAGATAGATACATACATACATACATACGTTTATTCGGCAAAAACAATAAAAACAGTTAACAATGAACAAGCTTTTTGGAACAATTCTTCAGTAATTATCAATTATTAATCAAGTTTCTAGCGGATTAATTTTCATGCAAGGGGGAAAAATCAAAAAAATTAAACAACCTGACAGATCATTGAATTGTGCTGAAATAAAACAACACATAAAGAAATTGTTCCAAAAAGAACATATAATTTATTGGGTCGATAAAGGGCCAGAGGGTTGTCATCTAATATGTCGACCCCTTAGATAGCAGCTCAAATCTAGTTTTTTAAGGTGTTGTTAAAGCCAATAATGCCATCGCAATACATTAAGTTTAATGTAAAAGTAATTTTTAATACAATTTAAATCCACTGTACCTTCATTTCTTCTTTCATCTGTTTTGCTATATTTAAGTTTCGTTGACCAGGTTCCGGATCCGGTTTAAATGGACAGCTTCGGTTACTGCTTCCGGTTCCGGTAAATTTCGGCTCCGGTTATTCCCTGCTTCATCGTTTATAGCTTCCTAGACAGCCTATACAACCAGAAATGCAACAAATTATAACAGGTTAAAAATCACGAAATCCTGCGTGGTTCAAGTGGAGTCGTCTCATGGCATACAGCGTCATTCCAAAAAGAGCATATCGGACACAAATACACTCAAATAAATCACTTGTTTTCAGCATCCTCGAAAACATTTATACAAAATATGACATTATACTGGCTTCTCCATTCGCAGAAAATTTTTTCATGGGCATGAACCGGCTCCCGTGGTTCGGAACTTCGTCGCCCGAATTTGCCAGGGGCGTGAATTGGGGGTCAAAATTTAATATTATTTGGCCAAAATGCTAAAATTGTTAACAAATAATCTTAGAAACGAGATTATTATGGTTACAACCAGCTTCTCAACCAATTTTATACTGATATTAATCAAATTTTAACTTCAGGAAGGTTTTTGTAAAAAGATTTTACCTTTTTATGTCAATTCTGGGGAGTTTTTACTGGAGAGGTTGAAGCCAAAAAATTTTCACGATGGATTTTCCGGGGAGAGCTAAAATTTTGCTACAGGCCCTAACCTGGGGCCGCCGTATTTTGGCCAGAACCCCCACCCCCTGGCCTGTCTACAGCCTTCCGAAAAGTAGGTGGGACTTCGGGGCCCCCATGTTCATTCTCGGGGGAAATTTCTGGGGATAAATTTTGCTTAAAATGCTATATTTACTCTTAGCATTAGAAATAGTGATATATATATTTCAGCATTAGAAATAGTGATAATTAATGTTTTTAAAAACATGTTGCATGCAAAACAACATACATTTTGTGGCATAACTTGAGAAATTTTTGTGGATTTAGTTGAACATAGGGGTTTCGCCCGAGTGAGAAGGTCAGACATGGGGGAAAATCTCACGAACATGGGGGATTTAGAAAATGTTAAGCGGTCATGCCAGCTTCTCACCTTGCAGAAGCCAGTTACATTGAAAATCACTAAATCATGCATTTTTCTTGGGGGGTTCATGGTGATACGGTATTATTCTAAAAAGGGTACACCGGTGATAAATACGTTCAGTTTAATCACACTATCGTATTCAGCATCCCCGATGAAAATAACGAAATCATGCATATATATACGTATATAGTTCTTGGGAGGAACACATACGTTACAGTGCCATTTCAAAAAACGGTAGACCGGTCACTGATACGTTCAGTTGAATCCATCCATTGTTTTCAACGACCCCAACACCTTTTATGGTGATATAACTTATGCTTACATATGCTTAGTCATGGTTATCTTAAAAATATTATATAAAGGGTTAATGGGGACCTCAGTGTGCTCGTATCTCCTTATCTGCGAGTCTGACCGAAAAGTGTTAACAAAATAGTAGATCCTACCATAAAAGGATGCATAAAATTTGGAGATAAAACTAAAATCACAAAAATTGCTGGGGCACTCTCTTCAAAGGAGCCTATCGTACCCCATTGGTGTATAGATGAAATCTATATTATAATATCATGGGTCATACTATAATCTATCATATGCAAAGATCTTAATGGTGGTAATATCTTCATTCGTTGTTGAGATATTTAGGCAAAATAGTTGGACGTACGGACGCGGTAAAATTTATCAATGCGCATACAAATAAATGCTTTTTCGCTTCGCTCGCTGCGCAATAAAAATCTGGCCTCATGCCAGCACAAACATTAGTATTGAAAAAGGTAAGTTTTAGACCATCTTAATCCCAATAATATGTTACCTGCAGATATAATTTCAGAATTACTTACACTGGCGACACAGAATTCCTTGTAGGGTGCTTCTGGGCGGTGGTAGTTCACCAGGGCGTCAAGCTAGTTTGTGCCAGCCCATCGCCCCCTTCCCAGTGGCAAGAACCCAGGCTACGTATATTAATATATTGCTTAAATGGGTTCATTTATGAAACCTAGTATGATTCTGGTTTCGTATTTTGTAAAGCGTTATGAAATTGACATCCGTAAAAGCTGGCTTCTCCAAACAGTGGGAAGGGGGCTTCCGATGTATTTCAACCTCCCGCCAGGTTCCTCCAATTCATGCCCTCAGGTTCCTTTAGGTACTCTCCTGTGCCACTAAATATTATCTTATGAAATATGCGAAATTTTCCGAATTTTGGCTAAAATCCCCAAATTTCCCTGTGGGCTAAAATTCACTAATTTTCTCTTTTCACAATTGCAAACAGTTTGCCAAGTTAAACATTTTTGACGTTTTCTGACGGGTAACAATGATTTATCTTCTTCCAGTTGAACCGTGGGACCCCTAGATGAAATTGAAGAAATCGCCCCACCAGGTATTTTCGGCTCCCTTCAGTTCCGAAATAGAGGAACTTCAGCTGATGGGCCCCAGGCATAATTTTTGTTAGTTTTGAGAACCCAGAGCATGTCACTATAGAGCTGCATCTTCTATGCCCAGAAACTAATTTGACTACGGCTTACAAAGTTAATATCGCTTATATGCGCCGTAGCAGTCTGGAAAACTGAAGCGGGCGTTTGCATTGACGATTTTTGCTAACGCGAAGGATGGGTTTAGGGTTGTTCAAGCAGTACAGGCGCCTATTTTATTGCGTTGCGCCTAGAATGCTTATGTAGTTATATCTCCTGAACAGTGAGTAAGCGGAACTGAAATCGGATCCTGTATTTACTAGTAAATTAAAACAAAAGGAAGTATTATTGAGGCTCTTGTTTATGGACTATGGGCATATAAGGTTATTTAAGCGTTACACCTGTTGGTTTTATTGTTTTAAGAATTTCTCCGATACGTCATTACCGCTCTGAGGTGCTGCGTGGCGCCATAAAAGCTAAATTTCGTTAGCAAAATTGTGAAATTCTGATTTTTTTAACTACTTTGTACGTCCAAGACTATATTGAGCGTATAGATTTCTACGATAGCTGTATACGATGAACGGAATTGTACTTGCGTGGAAAGCAGCCAATACGGCAAGTACTAGGACCCTGCAACATAAAATTTTTTCTTAATACTATGATATTCTTAAAAGCTGTAATTTATAAATTTGGAATGTTTCCAACTAGCGTTGTTTTGTTAATATAAATTTAAAATCAAGCATTTTGAGAAATTAAACTAAATTTAAATCTAAATTTAAATTGAGAAATCAACATTTTGAGAATTTTTGGTTATATTTTGAGCTTTTTGGTTATATTTTGATCGGACGCCTCTTAAAGGAAAATTGTATAACTTCTTACAATGCCGGTTATTAATTGTTAACTAGCTCAAATTGCACAATTTTCTAATTCGTATCGGCTTTGTGAGAATTATGTATTTTGTGGACCGGTACCTGAGGAAAGTAGTAACTCAAAATGGCTGTAGATGTTAACCAGCTAACTTAACATCTAATTCGTGTCGGCTTTGTTAGAATTTGTACTGGGAATTCTAAAAAGCGCAAACATAAAGCGAAGTCCACAGAAGCGCAAGAACAAAGCTAAGTACTCATTTTGTATTCTTATTACGCTTCGATAAATAAAATAATTGCAAAACACTATGATTTCGGCTAGCTTTGAGTAGTTATGTATGGCACGGACGAATGGAAATAATTTTTTGCACATTTTAGCTTATGCGAGGAAACTCAGCTCACTCTGCTTGTTTTGTTTCAATAACTGAGGGGCGTTGGTACTTCAGCTAATCGTGTACTAATTTAATATCAATACCGAAATATAACAGCTTTCTTGCAACATGGAAGAGAAAGCATGATAACTTATATGTATTGTTCAATGAGTTGAGTGTTTGCCACAATTTTTTTTCAAATAACGACTCCAATATTTAAAAAGCAGGCAAGGCAGCAGGTTAAAAAGGATTCTTTTCAACCCACAAAACCAATGTAAATAAGATTCCCACGGGTCATACGACGTCAAATAAATTATAGTTTGCTATGATATATAGATTGATTTCCCAAGTTCACACTGCTTCATTTAAAATTTAGGTACGGCTTTGGTTATTCACAATATCTTAAGGCTTCATTACTATTCCATTTTACTGGTGTCTTTATTTGTGTATTTATAGGTAGCGGCACTGTCAAAGATAAAGACTGTGATACAAAGCCTACTCGGCGTGATAGCGGTAGTAGTGCTTTGTTCAAAATGGATTCGTCGATCGATATGACAGCCGGCGGCGGAGCTGGAGTTGGGCAGCAGATTGCGAAGCCTCACCAGCATGAAAGCGTTGCAAAGCGTTATTCAGTTTCGTCCGAAGTCAGTGTAACTATAGCCGAGGTTCATTCGGAAGAAGTTCTTGGGACTGCTCCGACAGGAACGCTACAGCGGAAATCGCCTCCTCGACGGATAAAAACCGCATCAACTTCAGGATATCCCCCGCATTGCGGCCCTGGCCAGCGTGGAAGCTACGACTCATCACTCGATGTGCCGTTTTCAGCGCTACTGCTTGCAGCCTCACAGTCAGCACCGGATATGGCAGCACTGGAAGATTTTTGGCGTTCTGCTAAAAATAGTCCTCAACATCACGGTGGATCGGGATCAAGGCTACTATTGGACCAACACCGGGAATCAGCTAGTGGTCGATTGTTGCGACCAAACACAGTCGTTGAAAATACGGGTATGGATCACAGATATTCGGGAAGTTCAGATATTATGAGGCATTCAGTGGTGAACTATCCTGGCTCTCAGACATCGATCGATAGTGGTGCCGGTGCGGTAAGATTTAGGCAACAACGACCGCAGAACTCGCAGTGTGGCCTTTCTTCTGGAACTGGTGCATATCCAAGCTCAGTGCCATCTGATTTAAATGCGTTTGCAACAAGTCATCGTCGTCATAAGCCTGCAAAGTATTTCTCTTATCTGACAACGCTAAGCCAGATCCAAGATTTGAACCACCGAGGCACAGGAAGTAATAACGACGAAAACGGTCCACAAAATGGCAATAATACTTCGGCGGAAAAGAATCAAAAATCTGATTTGGTCGCACCGGCAGCTACTCAAACAGCAGTAGGTGGCGTAGATCCCAAATCTTTAGCTGGCCTTTCGGATTCATCAGATTCGGACGAGAGCTATGTAAAAGTTGACGAGGTGCAGCCCGCGTTCGCAGGTAAACGCGATGAAATCGGAGCACTTGTCCGCGATTGTAAGGCGGCACCGGCTGCGCTGCGGTCGTTTTCGAATCCAGCCGACCCGGTCGAAGCAAACCTTTCGCAGCTGCCTTCGCGAATTGCCGAATACGAAACGAAGCGAACAACGTTCGACGAATTTATTCATTCGCTCAAACGGTACAACGAAGAAGATGAGGAGGAAGAAGACTACGATGATGGTGATAATGGTAGGTGTTAGCAGAAATGAAGGCGGATTAAGACGGTGCTATGATATGATTAGAACGCTTTTTAACCAAATGCAGGACACGTCTTAATGCTGTGGAAAACGTTATCTTATATATATTATTTTAAAATTGTATCAGAATGATTTTGCTGCTCACTAATCCATTTTCATACAACTAGGATTTTTGGGCTCTCCATTCGCTGAAAATTGGTAGGGGTGTGGACAGGTTGCTGTTTCGGAATCAGGGGGCATTTTGCCAAGGGAAAAGCGGTTAAAAATCATGTCTGAAACTCTTTTCATAGAGAAAAAAGCTATTTGGAAATTACGATTTTTTGGTTCAAAACAGAAGTTTAGTACCAATTTCGATCAAATTTTATGTCTTTTGAGTGAAAATAAAAAAAATTGCAAAGAGGCGTTGAACCGGGGCAGTTTAAAATTTTGCCGCCAGCTCAAGAAAATGCCAACGGCTCCCACTCTCCCTCCTCAATTTGGAGAGCCCAAATTTGATTGTTCACGAGTTGCGGTAATGTTAACAATATTTAGCGGGCGTCATATTTGTACAGCTAGGTAGCATTGTGGGATCCCTTGTTTCAGTTTAGCGAAACAAGCAATAAAGTATAAGTCAATATTAAAGCTTTAGTTAGACCGCACGAAAGCAAAGGAATTTTCGTAAATGAATTATCGAATTTGGGGCGGACGCAGATTGATTCTACTTCGATCCGATTTGCAAGCGTATTGTACATAGAGTGTTTACATTGCTTCTGATCTGATAGCGCATGTAGAATAGTATCATATGATTCAATGTCAATAATAGCATTAACAAATTAGACGATAGGCGCAGAAATTTGGTCGTAACGGATAGGGATCAGATCTAATGCAGTGTGGCCACAGCCCGAATCGTATCGAAAAACCAGTCTGATCCGATCTTTAGAGACCAGTCGTAGTGGAACTACATTTTTTGAGCGGAGCGACGGCATTAGTAATATGAACGTACTCAATGTCTTGGGAATATATTATTACCTAGACAACAATGAGTAAATGAAAGAATAGTTTTATTCCGTTCGAACAAAGAGTAAGACAAAGGAAATCACGTCGCTTATACAGCATGGTGATGAATGGCAATCGAAGCACAGCAATGAAATCATAGGACACGGAGTCTGAAAATAATTTTGCATATAACATTCGTACTATACTATTCCTGTATGTACAATGCATCTATTTTCTTATTTCCCCATAGAAAACTCAACCTCACCAATCGAAAATAGCAATGTATATACAGCAAGTAGTAGTTGCAAAATACGAAAAACGAAAACAAACCAATTGGCAGCTATACCTGAATAAATAAATACAGTTGTTTTATTATATTCCTACTTGTTCATAAGAGTTAAAACTTAAGAGTTGCTACTCGCCATACCTGAAAACCCCAGGGTATATGCCGTTAAAACGATTCTACGACCAATAAGTAAGGTGTTATGAGCTTAATTAGGGTGTTAATTAGCTAATTAGCTTAATTAATGATAAAATTGGCAAGTTGCCAAACTACTAAAATATCAGATGCACATCCTCACATGATAACCTTCAAACAAAATTAAAAAGTTTTTTGAAATAGGTTCAGTGGTTCTTGAGATCCATGAAAGACGAACGGACATCGACTTTTTTGTCGCTTCGCTCGGCGACCTCGCTCCACTCAATAGTGATCATGGCCTTAATGTTTGTGGGTAAGAACGGTTTCCCAAAGTGAGTAAATTGTTGAATTTTATTTGCAGTTGAAGAGCCCAATTTAACCACGCTAGATAGTCGAACGGAGCTGTGATTATAAATTTTATATAACTTTGCTTTTGTGAAATTTGGTTATTATTCGTTTCTTGTGTAAGATTATAATAATTATTATTATACAGCTGAATTAGGCAATTTAGCTGCAGTTTATGTGTAGCCTGAAATTATTGTAAATTGTTGTTCTAAATAATTAATGCACCGTGTTATATACCAATTAGATTCGATTGTCTAAGCCAGTTGTTACTCCAATAGCGAAGGAAAACGCAGAGACATAGTTTGTCGTCGAAACGGCAACTACAAATGTATTGACGCCAAGGTTGAAAACAATTGACACCCAAATACCTACTACAATTATCCATAAAGCTTGCCAAAGGAAAGGAGCTTAAATAGCCCAATTTTTACCAGATTAACCTTTCTGAACCCCTGTCAAATTTACAGAAAGGTAAATAATATAACTTACAATAAATTTATCAATACACTAGTTACTCGCGCAAGGAGATAAAACGGATCGAATGCGGCTAACCTGCGCATACCGACTATTACTTTCAAGGTTTTTATATGTTTAAGGTCCCACAATAACAGCAATACACTGACCGACCGCAACGCTACAGCAATTTTTTAATCAAATATCAAAACCGTAACAGCCTTTATTTTATCCTCCAATGATAAATGGTAAAATTTTACTCTATCGTTCAACCCCAACTAACGAGGAACTCACAATGATAAATGGTAAAATTTTACTCTATCGTTCAACCCCAACTAACGAGGAACTCACAATGATAAATGGTAAAATTTTACTCTATCGTTCAACCCCAACTAACGAGGAACTCACAATGATAAATGGTAAAATTTTACTCTATCGTTCAACCCCAACTAACGAGGAACTCACTTTGCCAACATTTTAAAAATTTCACTTTTTTTCGGGGGTTATTTATTTAAATTCTGGCTCGAAATATCGGTGAAACAGATGCTTTGCAAAAAATACAAAGCCACAAAGTTGTAGCTCTCGATAAGAAGTTCTGTTTGGTGACCCGCATTCTTTATACGCTGCATCTTAGCACTGATGCATTGGAATATCATTTTGCAGAACAAAGAGTGCCAAAATTATGACAATGTTAATTTCGCATTCGTTTAGGTCGAAAATAAATTATAGCCAACTGTAAGAGAAGCGAAAATTTTCACAAAATTATCCGCCTAATACAAAAATTTGCAAAAATCCATCCATTCGTGATGAACAGTAAGTTATTGTATATTGTCAAAAACAAAGATATCATTTTGCCATGTTAACGGTTATCAAAGAATGAACGCTCCATTTCTTCAACTATTGAACTTTTCGCACTCTGTCTATGTCGATATACACTGCTCACCACAATTATTGACCCCTGGGCGCTCGTGATTCCATTGCATCTTTCTCGTGGGATATTTTAAAGTTTGGTTATGTTCTGTCGCTGCTCCTAAGGAAAAAGTCCAGTATTTTACTCCAGCTAGTTCTGTAGTAGGTTCTGTCGGGAATGCTTGGAACCATTAACATTGAGACCATTAATGAGGATAAATACCGATCGGCCTAATATTTTTGTAGTTCTTACTCGACCATGTTGTGATTGAACTACGGTACACACCAGAAATGGCTGTGTGAAGCCAGCAGTGCTAAAACGGACATTACTCACCAGAAGTCACCGGTGTTCGCTTGCTGCTCTAAACGTTTTATAACACTACTCGAAGCGTTTTATACATTGCTGGCTAGATGTTCGCGCGCAGCCCGAAAGGTTATATAACAGTGCTCATTCGATGCTCACGCGCAGCTCGAAACGATATATAACACTGATCACTCGATGTTCGCTCGCTGCTCGAAACGTTTTATAACACTGCTCGCTCGCTGCTAGAAACGTTTTACAACACTGCTCGCTCGCTGCTCGAAACGTTTTATAATACTGCTCGCTCGATGTTCGCTCGCTGCTAGAAACGTTTTGTAACACAGCTCGCTCTATGTTCGTTCACTGCTCGAAACGTTTTATGATGCTGCTCGCTCGCGCGATAGGCGACAGTCTTTCAGGCGCGTACTGTATATAGAGCGAGCAGTGAGTGAAGATATTCTGTGAAGAGGCTTCAAACATCGAGTCAGCAGCGATTTCTGGAGTATACTGTACAAAATGTATTTTGGCAGTCATTGGATACCTACCGTAGTACTGGCAGGTATAGGTATATAGTCAACAAACTATCGTACAAGGGTAGCACGGCTTGTTAAGCGAGTTGAGAGCGTTATAAGTCTCACTCCGCACCATTGCGTTTGCGTGTTACGTTGCTTACTATTTGTAATGTTTCAAATAGATTACGCAAATCCAGATTTATTTTCGTAAAGTATGTATTACTAATTTATCAAATATCGTGCTAATGTGAAAGCCGTTTTAGAGCTACTAAGTTGTCGAACACATAATATTATACTTTAATGTTTTTAATTAAAGCTTCATTGTGGACCTGCAGTTCGTCGGCCGGATATTTTGGCTATTCGAACAACTCTCTTGAGGGGTGTCCGGATTTGTCCGGTAACGAAATGCGGAGGGGAAGTCAGGTCGAGTTTCAGATCATGTCATACAGAGAACTGATAGCATGAAACGGACCCAACCTTGGCCTCTGACGTGCTCAGCTTTGAGAGCGTCGTATCCTTCAGTAAAATATTATCCCGTATTGCCTTAATAATGTTGACAAGAAAGTGAAAGAATTTTGCGTTTAGTTCTACATTTTTTGTAGTAAAAGTACATTTTTTATTATATAAACCTAAGTCATATATCGGTTCAAAGGTGCACTTTCAGGGTGTTTTCGATTTATAAGCTGCTCTAAAGACGTTGTTTTGATGTTTTCCGTCTGTATATTATATACACGAGAAGCGAAACATATGCAATAGTTTGGGTTGACTTTTTTAGCTTAAACTACCAACGTTACTGCTGTATATTGTAATCACAAGCGATCTGATGTTTTGTTTTTGGAAATCACTTTTGGTACGTTTGTGCCTAAATTATGCTTTACGCTGCAAATATTTTCCACGTGAACCTTCTACTGTGACTTTTATATTGTTTTATTCGGGAATAAAAATGAAATTAGTAGCTACCAGTATCGTCTGGTTTTGCGTAATGCTATCCCAGAGATTTGTTTTGGTCGTTTCTGTAAATATATTTATCTGTGCTATTGACTATCTGAAATTTCGATCTTTAGCAACAGTAGTCGTCGTAGTATAGATGGTTTTATAATGGTAGGGATACGAAACGAATTTTTCCCAATGCTGGGTATGCTTAAAGTTGAGCCCGAATTTGGGTAGTAGACACCATGATGAAGCTATAATATAGAACGCTTTTTCGGCGATATCGGTGATGGTTTTGTATTTTTTCTCTAAGAAGCCACATAGATCTGCACGGCTAATCAAGCAAATGTGAGCTGAAACCGTCTACATAGTCCAGAAATAATGCTGTAGGCTAAATTAAGGCACACAAAACGTTATTTTGGGGTCGGTCATGGCGTTAACCTAACAGTTTAGTAAATAAATTAATATTCTTTTGTTTTCGGTGCCTAGTCATCGTTGTTCAGTGAAAGGTTTTTGAAGATATTCATATATTTATTGGCAGAAGTTTGATTACAACAAAAATGTTTTGGCTATATATAGAGTTACGCACAGAAATAAACGCAAATCGTTCGTGAATAACTACTGAAGTGTTCGCGAAATATATTTTTATTTCGGTTTTAACAGTAGGTTAACGATCATTGTTGAAATGTCTTATTACGCGCATGTTGTTACGGATGTTGCAGTATTATTTAATGACGCATGTAGCCGGGTTGTCATGGTAAGTCCTCCAATCAGTCAGAGTGTATATATACTTTACATCAAGGCTGGTTATTTGCTAAGTCTAAAAATATCGTCTAAGCGTCTCTTAGCACAAAAAGACGCACACTGTAGCCTGGGTTCGTAACACAACCGGTCTGCCTCAGTTGTTTGACTGATTGTAATAGCGCTTAAATGTCGTGTTGTGGAAAATTTGAATTCACTGTGAGATTATAGTCTTATCATTTAGCTTTATTGGTTTTACGCATGCAACTATTTTTTTTACAGTGATCTGTCAACATTTAATTGGTACTAAATGTTTAATAAACAAGTGTAATGTATTACGCTGTGTCGTCATTCACTTCATTATAGCGCATTGTTATTGTGTAATTATTTAATTATCGCTATTATTATTTTGGTGTAAATTTTAGAAATCACATGCGTGCTTCTATTTTATTTCATATTTGTATGTATTATGTGATTTTTTGTGTAAATTTTCACATAGACTCAAAGCATTGTCAGGGTTCAAGCGGTGGTACTTTGGTATCCCGAAGATGGGCTGATAATGCCTGTTTTCCGCTGAATAACAGGGGCTATGATCATCCCTGGGACACTCTAGTTTAGCAAAAATGTACTCGCTTACGTGGTAATTAGCGGTGTCTGCAGCATTGGCGGTGTGTATTAAAACCTGCTAAACAAGTCTTGGATGACAAGTCATGTTCTGATTGTTTTTTGTGGTCATGATAGTCCGGGTGCTTCAGTTATATCAGTTTCGTAGAAGCGTTTGTGTATATGGACTGTCCGCTCGATGAAAATTTTGCCTAGGGGCATGAGCCGGGGGCACCTGATTCCGAGCAGGCGCCCGATTTTGCTAGATCGCATTTCGCCAAGAGAAGTACGGTTAAAATGGTGTAAGAAACAATGCCAAAACGCTTTTGATGGTGAGAAAAAGAGATTTTGAAGCAAAGTTCGACAAAATCTGCTAAATTTTAGGCTTCGGGACATAAATTAGAACAAATTCTATGCACCTTGGGGGTATTTTTACCGAGTGGCCACAAACAAATTTGCCAAGAGGCGATGAGCCGGGTTGGCCTAAATTTTCTAAGGGCGCACGAACTGAGGGGCACTCGGTTTTGCCGGGCTCCTACCCTACTCTTTATAAATTTAGAGATCCCAGTGTATTAATCGTCTACGTCAATTACTCTAGATTAGAATCTGTTATATTAGTATAAATAAATAAAAAAACTACCGTTTTAATATAAGACAGACTTGTGATTACGTAGAAATTCTACCTTTCTGAAACTTTAAAGAGACTGAGGAAGCTAATAATGTTTATTTATCGATCAATATTTCGGTTTCTGGACATCCAGAGCAAAAAATGTCTTCCACTATACACCCTTGCGCATAATGCATCAAATTAAATGTGCTTACAACGCAAGGACCACTGAAAAAAACATTTTCGCCCTGTCTCCAGTCGCCTCCCTTCACTACACATACGTTTATTACATGTTGTTTTGTAGGAAACTTGAAATTATTGATTTATATGGTTCTAAAAAATTAATTGAAGGTAACTTTCTGATCATTGGTCAGAGAAACTATTTAGGCTAGCATTGTGCAATCAGTGCCCCTTAGTTGGATGATAATGATAATAACTTTCGAATCAGGATGCTATAAATGTGACAAACTGTTATACTGCTCGCCCAGTTCCAATTAATACAGTTCATTGGCAAGAACGCAGTTCCTGACTGCGTTGCAGATATGTTACTTTACTTCGATGTAGACTGATTTACAAAGTTTACAAGCGCACTGGCTGGTACTTGAAACAATTTATGTTAGCCTAGCTTACAGTTAAGTGCTTCTAAATAATCCATACTCTGTTACTGAGTTGGACGGTTTAATTCGAACATACCCCGCAGACTGCTGAATGTTTAAAATAGCTGCTACAAGCATCGATATGGCTTTGTTTTAACAAACTCCTACATGATAAGATGAAAAATTCCTACTAAAATTATGTACCCTACTTACGTTTCAAACGGAAAATTGCTGAGTTAATTTTTCCTTCTGCTTGGTTGTATTGGAACTTGATCATTGTACATATATATGCATATGTTTGTACCACAGATGAAGCAAAAATGGAAAATTTCAAAAAAAAATTTTTAAACCGGAATTCCGGTATGGTTTTTGCCCTTTGCCGGAACACGATTTTCGCCGGAACCGCAATTCTGGTTACTCCCTGTGTAGAATATATAAGAACCTGACCAGGATAATATATACTACGACATTTTTCACCACTCCCCTATACAACTATCCCTTTCTGGGAAACCCTTCAATACATTAAGCATATACTTGTGGGTTGAGCGAAGTATTGCGCTGCGAAAAGAAATAACTTCTGTCAGCCACGATTGATTAAATTGAATCGTTACTGTCCCGCACGTGTCATTTAAAGCTTCCCAAGCAACCAGAAATTAATTGCCGACATTAGCATTGTGATACCAGTGACCAAGGTGTGGGTATAAAACTTTGTTCTTTCGTTTTTCAAACGATTCAGACTGTGTCGAAAGCGAATATTTAGAACTCGTCTATAGTTTGGAAAGTTTATCGCAGAATTAATGGCTCTTTGAGCGAAGCGAAGCGTTTTTATTTTCTGTCTTTGATTGAAAAGGTGATGTCCGTCCGTTCGGTCCGACGGATCTCATGAACCACTGAACCGATTTTAAAAAACTTTTTGTTTGAAAGCCTATCATGTCAGAGTGTGCACCTGATATTTGGGATTAAAAAATTTTGAGTGGTTAATTAGTAATTAGCTAATTAGTTCAGCTTATGCAGCTACAATAGAGAATTTTGCAATATTTGTGTTTATTGAAATAGAATCGTTTCGATCAAACCATTATAGGTTTTTTGGGTCGAAGAATTCAAATATAATATTTTTACCAATGATAAAGCCCTATGCAATGTAGTTTACAAGAACATAAGATTGAGTACATTCGTAATGCCACAGCCCGAGCTCCGCTCACAAATGTAGTTCCACTACCGACTGTAGTCTAAGTGTGTTTTTAATTGGGTCGATAAGACATTGGTACTGCGGCAAAATGGTAGTTAGCTAAAATGCATAGCATTATGTGAATGAAAGATCGGATAATTTATGGTAATTGTGTTAACTAAGTTATTACCAATTACGCAAACTGAGATCACGTTATTGGACCTGTAGTGCGGATGTTGGTAACAGTCAGTGGCTTTAATATTTACATTGTTTTAATCCAGGAATCATGCGATCGTGTAAAACAGAGAACTCTGCATGTTTGCTGTAAAGCGCGGAATAAAATATAAGTTACCATCATTTTTAAGCACAACTTTTTAATGCTTCTTCAGCGCTTGGGTTTATTAGTAAATGTGTCTAAAGTCCACACTTCACACCATGTTGCATAAAACACACACAATTTTATGTTTGTTAAGTCGACACTTTTTGTTTCTTTAGATCCTTTGGCAATTCCGTCTATATGCAGACTATATATTAACCAATGTCGGGCAAATTTCTTCTAAACTTTAAGAACAAGTGGTCTCCGCTGGATAGCCTGATTGAATTCTTGTCTGTTCTATAATGTACATTTATGAACGGTTTTACTTGTATATTAAATCCAAGTTTTAATTACTGTGTGAGCGTATAAAGTCAACAATCCAAATAATGCCATAATATCAAATTGATTTGAAATACTTGACCTGGTACATACAACTATCGCTGAACGCTTACACAACAATAAGACAAAATTGAAGTCTAAAAATGCATGTATTGGTTCTTTCTAAAAGTTGGTGATCAAAATTTTGTTCAATCCGTATTCATTTCTGACATACTTAAATGTGCCACATAGTGCGCTAACCATTTCCTGCCTTAAGGCTTGCACCCTATTGCCTTATTTATATAAGCTACTGAGGCTGCGTGTCTCGTGCGAAATTTTTAGCTGTTCGATACTCTTGCAAAAAAATTGAAGCAAGAAGTGGCGACGTTACAGCATTATTGAAGACAGTTTGAGGATCCCATGGAATGAGCATTGTAAATATATGGAAATAAAGCAAAATGGGATGCAATGTGAACAAAACCTACGAAATGCTCCGCTCCTGACTTGGCTTACAGCTTATGAACATTAGGCTTAATGTATTGTGACAGTAGAGGTGAGAATTTAGGTTTTTGCCTCGGTCCTTATGCATAACGACTAAAGAGCCGAGCCAAAGCATAAGATGCACCTGAAAGTGCCGAGCCTAGTGTATATCTTGATAAGATTTGGCTGGCTGAAGCTCGGTGTACCGAATCCATTCTGGATCGTAACGTGGTAGATTTACACTGTAATGAGCAACATTGCTGATTCCTAATGTTAACTCCGGTATAGTGATTATAGCTAAAAGCGATGGTCCTGAGCCAAATTCATGTCCCCTTTCTTTGAGTGAGTACATGTGTATCTGAGCGAGTGTGAATTACACCTCTAAGTCTCACGAACTTAGCCTTATTTGTTATGGGTAATCGTGTATTTACTGTCATTTAATTAGTGTGTCCTTGTATATATACATTTAAATGTCTGTACATATGCCCTCGTGTATTTATCCGTTTATATTGTGTGCTTATGCGTTCGTCATGGTGTAATCTTGTACTTGCTGTAATAGAATTGTTACCGCGATGTTAAAAGCGAAATTATTCGTGTAGCTCTTGGAACCAAAGGACAACTTTTGTCATTTCGAGATTAGTGTGTTGTTTCAATCTTATGCATCATTCACAGAGAAGTGTGTGCACGAATTACACACCGTAAGCTATTGTTCGACGATGTTGTAAGAAAACAATGTTGTCATGCAAACATAGCGGAATCAATACCACCAGCTAATATATTGCTGCTACAACAACATTGGCTTTTATTGCACCTTCAATATTGTCGTGGACCTCTTGTACACCTTTAAAGCATACCAATTGCACAATGAGTGTGTGAACTATTTGATTTGCGTGTACTTTGTGCCTTTATTTTACCATTTGTGAATGATATTATGACTATTGATGTGGTTTCAACTAGATCATGAGCGGGGTAACCCAAAACTGGGTCGCCCCTCTTGAAATTTCAAACCCTCTTAACTCAAAATTCTTTCCAAGAATTTATTTTTGTTTAACACATACCTTTATATTTTTCACTATTAAGTCTTCTAGTCCCCACCCAACTTATTTTTTTGTATATACTTAATCTAGGGGCGTTAGGCTTAGTGTGTTAAAGACAACATAGCCCGCATATAACTTACACCCTGTAGCATCTCACTACGCTAACATATATGCCGTAGCTGAACACGCTGTGATGGGGCCTGTGGTGTAATGGTAGCGCGCTAGTCTTGCAAGCTAGAGATCCGGGTTCGAATCCCGGCTGGTCCAATGGATGATCGCTCGTGGATCCTTTCACACCCTCAACTTTAAACTTCAATTCCACAACGTATAACTTACTCTAATACGATCTATGATTTAAATATCTATTTGCCCACAAACACATCTAAGTAAACGGCAGTGTATACTAAGCCCGGTCGGCAAATTACACTATTGGACTTTAATGATTATTTGAAGAAATATAAAGGAAAAAGAAAAACAAGCAAAACCAGAATCTTCATGTCTAGCTATGCAATAAATTGGCGTCATACCAGTCGCGGCAAGACTAGCGCAGAAACGAGCAAAAATTCGTTTGGACAGTCGGCGACGCCAAATCAACTTGGATATTATGAACATTTCGGTGCACTGAATGTATTTGGGTTTACGGCCGCACTGCTACCAATATATAATTTGTATTATTCCGTATAATTAGGACGACATTTTACCGATAAACATTTATTTGAACCGAAATATCGTTGAAAACAATTCGTTAAAACCGTTAAATTGTTAATTCCGATCAATTCCTCCATCCAAATCAAAAACAATCTAACAATAAAGTTGTCAAGAATTTGCATATTCCTAGCTAAACATCAACAAATTCAATGTCAATCTTGACAGTCCCACCGAACAAAGCGTTCCAGTGACTGTGAAGTACGCCTATGCTGTCGTGCGACGACGCACGAAAAATCCGAACAAGCGCCCCACAGACAATGTGAAATTAATTTTGTTGTTTTTAAACCTATCAAAGTCATATATATTTTGACTTACAGATCAGTTTCTGTCACCTGTCCACGTGAGTTGACGCATTGCTTCTTTACAAATATCGAATAAACGATGAGATTGTGAAGTAGTCCGCGAAGTGACGACGCACCGAAACAGTGCGCTAAAATAATGTCGGATCGTTTTGTGGTAATGGAGCAGATGACGTACAATAAAGTACAAAAATTGTGGATTGTCAATTGTTGACACAGTTGTGAGCGCAACAGATGACGTGCGACAGACGCACGAAAATTAGCTGCATCAAAACAGGGAAAGAAAATGACATTAAGCAACATGAACTACTCGCGAAGGCGTGTAAACGTCACACGAAATGCAATAAATGTTGATGATAGGTTTTTGTAACATCACATTTTAGACGAAACGTCCTGGATTGTCTCGTTTCAATGCGAGTCGATCACCGCAAAGAACGAATTCGACGAATTTTACTGATGGTTCCACATCTCCCAACCCCTTGATCATTGTCCGGAAACCACCATGGTTGATACGGAACCCGTCATTGTCGAAGAGCAGCAGATTTTGCTGACCGTTGTCTGCTACGAAAAAACAATCTTGTTGAGCCGCCCAATTGACACATCGAACCTGTGAAATGGAAGTCGCCTGTTGTTCAATCCAATTTGAATAGCTGATGATGTTAGGCACGTTGGGGTGTGGGACAGGTAGACTGATGACAACTCGTGGTGCCGGCGCGGAAATTGTAACATTTTGAAGGAAATGTCGCATTCGTACCCATGAGCGTCGCTGTCGATTTTGTGATCCTTAGGCGTCGTTGACACCGCCGCAAATTATTAAGACTTTAAAGCGTCGCGGATCAATGCGTAACTGCTCCAATACGTCTACTAAATCATCCAAACAACCACCCCACACTGCTACCGCGCGCCCACCTCCCGCCACATACGAAACATTCCGTATTTGACTATCGCCAAGAAGAAGCACTGACCGACTGTAATGTGGGTTTAGTGACAGATGTGCGAGCATATAGACTTGCGGGCTACCCAGGAGTGGCTGAAGATTGCTACCGAGATATCGAACGACTAGATCCGCAAGGTACTCCCAAACGCATTGCCCCCTTGAAACTTATTTGACGGCAACTGCGCCGCCCGGAGAGCTGTTGTCCAAACTGTGTCATGGCAAGACGTTGATAGTTGAAATTCAATTTCGAGGGGGTTTTCGGCATTGTCAATAATCGAACAAAATAATGCCCGAAACCCACTGTCGGGAGTTTGCAGCTGATGTAGCATGGCGTTGAAATAGATGAATCGAGCGCGGAAAAACCACTCGGGATTGATGATGGCGCGACTGTTTAACGCCGATCGGTTGATTTGGGCAGGATGGTTTTGAAGATGTCGATTAACTTGCAGACGTCGTGCAATATCATTCTGGTCACTTTGACGCAATGTAACATACCATCGCATCATTTCGATTGATGACATCGTTATTCCATTGTACGTCAACGGGGGTTCGTGCCGATACAAGTGTGACAGTCCATGTGTTGTCCCAACCACCACCTGCATGTTGCGTTCTGCGAAATACATGAAAAATTTCTTTTATTTAACTTTCTGGGAGTTTAAAATTTAAAGACAAAATATGTGAAAAAACGATGAGGATGATGAAAAATGATGTAATTGGTTAAAAATGGTGCTGCAAGGTAAACACGTCGAGCTAGAAGGCCGCGAGGTGGAATTCACCACCAAAACTTGAACTACTACAATTCCAAGTTATGTGAAGAGAAATACTCTCCCAAGTTTTGATCGCAAAGAAGCAGTGAGAAAATTGGTGGAGCGAAATGCACTCCCAAAAATTTTAGAGGATTGATCGACATGCTAAAATTCCGTTGAATGTGTATCTGAATCAGACGATGATCCAGATACAACATCGTCGTCCTGTGCGTGTTGTCGATTGATGTTGTTGTTGGAAGATGTGCCATTACTTTGTCTTCGAATGTTTTGCCGATTCGTCAGTGTAGTATTTCGCTGAGAATCCACCCCAGTAAGCTCCGGAGGGTACAACAGTCTGACTGGGCGAGACAGTTTTGCGGTTCGCCAATTGTACAATCGCCGAATGATACTCGCCATCTGCTCCAGCAACGAGACGAATGATTCGGCCAATTTTCCACCTGTTTCTCGGTAAGTTGTCTTGATAACAATAGAGCCTACAGTGGTGGTTCCGATAAATCAACCTCCACACAGAGAAATGGTCGAGAGCTAACAACCGATGATACTTCACAAACAACAGTCTGTAGTTCAACAAAGGAAATACACCGTGCGTCAAATGATTTCTTGAGTGATTGTTTTACGACACCGACCAGTCTTTCGTAGAAACCTCCCATCCAGGGAGCAAATTCCGTAATATATTTCCACTGCACACCTTGAGTAGTCCAGTGTTGTTGAGCTGTCACATCAGTGATGACATAGTGCCATATTTTCCGCAAAAAATGGTCAGCAGCAACGAATTGCTTAGCATTATTTGAAATAACTAGGTTTGGCTTGCCGTACATTGAACAGAATCGACGAAAGCTAAGTAAAAACTGTTCCGTTGATAGTGCTTCAACAACCTCAAGATGGACAGCGCGAACCACCGTGCAGGTATACAAGCATATCCAAACCTTGAGTCTTTGTTTGTCGGCAAGTCGCGTCACAATGTGTAATGGTCCCAAATAATCTATGCCGACCGTTGCAAACGGTATTTGTTGCGTTGTTGCAGGGTAATACTTCCCCCCCGTGTAATTCTTCCCCCCGGGAGAATTACACTAGGGTAATTCTTCCCCCCTATAGTCCAGTGTAATTCTTCCCCCGGGGGAAGGATTACACTAGGGTAATTCTTCCGCCATGTCAAAGAAGACCTTGAACGTATGAACAAGGCAAACAACAATATTTTTCAACTACAAGTAATCAACAGTTAACAACATAATCAAAATGAGTGTTGTCCTGATTTTTCAAGTATATTTTACAGACGAACTTGCTTTTTTCTCCAAACATTGACGATCTGTAAGGTAACCAATTCGTTTTGCTCCCAGATTTACACAGAACATGAATGTCTGTGTTTAGAACAGCTGCAGCGCAGAATATTTCTACTTCAGATCCCCAAACGCCGAGATTCGCCATGCCACTCTCATTGCAGTAATCTTCGTCTCCGGTGTAGTTTTTAATTTTTTCGCCATTTTCAATTTGGAAGCTGACTATTTTATCACGAATGAACTTATGGTTCTTTTCGGTGCCGGAGACTGCGTAGGATATTGCGTTGAACAAGCAATTTCCATCGGGACTAATTTTCACTTGGGTCGTTGAAAGCGTTAACGGCTTCGGGGATACGGTCTGATGAAAATGTGTAGTGTTTGGAATTCCCTGTTTTTGACTCACCGACTTCTGCCAAGCACAGTGAACAGGATAAAACGCATAAGAAGCAGCATTATGATTGACTTTGCGTCGAATGTAGCGTTTCAGCAGCCCTGCGTTGACCTTGCGTTTCAAGACGTGCCCGTTTCGCTCTATTCGGTAAACCCCTTTGCCCATATTCTCAGAAATTTTATATGGGCCCGCATAGCTAGACTTCATTTTCAAGCCTTTTGTATCAGACTTACGAGAATTGAATAA
The DNA here is from genome assembly GCA_030248225.1 of Trileptium ribeirensis. NCBI lineage: Eukaryota > Metazoa > Nematoda > Enoplea > Enoplida > Thoracostomopsidae > Trileptium > Trileptium ribeirensis. Next base: position 27,877 of record JASANE010013004.1, read on the forward strand.
AACCACCTCCTCGCCAACTTTAAAATCTGAACGACCGAGGCGTTTACTGTCGTATGAAGCTTTCATTTTCTCCTGTGATTTGACTATATTTTTTTTGCTTCCTGCCACATAACCTTCCGAGCCTTTTTTAGCGTTTCTGCACGCTGGACAATGCCATCCTCGTTGTCTTTGGATGAAACTGAAATGAATGACAACGGTTGCCTGCCAAACATAAGTACAAATGGCAGTTCCTTTGTTGCTTGCTGGGGGACGGTTCTATAAGAATACAACATTTCGTCCAGATACTCGTCCCAATCGCGTTGCTCAGGGTGTTCAACCATCTTCAAAAGCATTCGCTGAAACGTTTGATTAAACCTTTCGACTAGACCCTGGCTTTTTGGATGGTAAGATGAAGACATGCGCTTTTCAACTTTATTGAGCAGCAGCATACTTTCAAGAATGTTATTAATAAATTCACGACCTTGGTCTGACGAAACTACAGCAGGAAAACCCATTCGTAAAAATATGGTATACAAACTGTTTGCGACTGTGCGAGCAGATTTATCTTTTATAGCCACGGCTTCAGGCCATTTGGTCATAATATCAACAAGAGTCAATATGTACCTGTTTCCCTGTAAACTTACTGGCATAGTGATCAGATCAATTTCAACATGATGCCACGGCGCTTCTGCTGGCAAAGGATGAAGTAACGCAGACTCCTTGTCGAATCCAGCGGGATTAGCTAGTTGGCACTTAGGACATGAACGCACATAACTTTTCACATCCTCATAAATTTTATCCCAATGATAACTTTGTGCAACTACTGCATATGTCCTATGACGACCAAGGTGTCCTCTGTTGTCGTGACACTGCCGTAGTACCTCAGCTTTTTGTGCTTTATCAGCAACTAGCTCTTTTTCTTTTCCTTTTATTTTGATCTTGAGCTTACCTTCACTCAGCAGAAATCGGGACGCCCGAGCTCGCAACTTCCGTTTCATATTTTTCAGCTCTTTCGCTTCAAAACTAGACCATTTTGAAGGAAACAGCTCTTCATTATTACCAGACAGTTTGCCAGCTAGATATTTTTTGATATCCGAGAACGTTATAATAGAATCACTCATTTCCCATTTATCTGTACTAAAAATCTGAAACATTAAGTTTTACACTGTATGAATTGACTGGATACTCGGGGGGAAGAATTACCCTAGTGTAATCCTTCCCCCGGGGGAAGAATTACCCTAGTGTAATCCTTCCCCCGGGGGAAGAATTACCCTAGTGTAATCCTTCCCCCGGGGGAAGAATTACCCTAGTGTAATCCTTCCCCCGGGGGAAGAATTACCCTAGTGTAATCCTTCCCCCGGGGGAAGAATTACCCTAGTGTAATCCTTCCCCCGGGGGAAGAATTACCCTAGTGTAATCCTTCCCCCGGGGGAAGAATTACACTGGACTATAGGGGGGAAGAATTACCCCAGTGTAATTCTTCCGGGGGGAAGAATTACACGGGGGGAAGTATTACCCTGCAACAGCGTCACTCGAAATCGAGGTAAATTTGGTGTGGGCGACATTTTGAAAGTTCCTGCGAGCAACTGTTTGCAGTGGATGCAACTTCGAATAACCCGTTTTATCTGTGGACGCGCTTTCACAAGCCAATACTGGCATCGGATCTGTGCCAATGTATGGGAAACGCCAGCATGAAGCAGTCGTTCATGGCAGTCTGATTACCAAGTCCGAGTAGTGGTGATCCCGTGGCAGAAGTATGGGACATTTTGCTTCGTTGCCTACATCTGAAAGTTGAAGGGGACCACCGCAACGAATAAGTCTTTCACTGTCAACGAAAAGGTTTGATCATAGCATGAGCCCACGATTTTTGGTTTTTTCCAGAATTTCCCTAAACCGCTGTCTTTGGACAGTACGATCCCACCAACGTTTTGTTCTGCTTATTTCACCAGCGGTCAGTTCCCCGGTGTGTTGTGACCTCCTGCAGTTATCTACAAACCGCATCACCCATGACGTCACTCTATCAGGTTTGACAATCGTTCGACATCAATGCAGGGTACCTCATCATCCAGTGTAATCAGGCCTGATTCACAAGGCTACGTTTCGACTTGTAGATGCGCCGCCGGAACGGTTAGTTGACACCGTGTCAATATTCTTAGGCCAGGTGACCATAACTTTACAGCAAGATAGCATAACGGGTTATGCTTATTTCCTATAAGGCTGTGGGTTTGGTACAAAAATTGCGCATTTTTCTTGAATTTAGTGCATTAAATACTCAACGGTAGTTGGGATTTATGTAACTGACACTACTCAAGTAAAAACCATAAGCCAAACTTGTGTCGGCAACTGGTTATTCCTGAATCTTAGCAAAGGGCTTAAGTTTAGTTGCGCCGTTTGCTCAGAGAAAGTCGAAGGTCTTGAAATTCATAAATCACAAAAAATAGGTTTGTGGTTTTTATGCTGCTGGTGCTTGTCTTATTTGATACACACTACGCAAATACAGTTATATTTTTTTGTGGTTTAATAGTTTTCTAGCTAATTTTGATTTGGAAATGAGAAAACTTTTACTACGAATTTTTGCATGCGGAGATCCAATTGGCACGAATTCTCAACGTCAATTCAAGCAACAATTAAACGGGCTCGGAATCCGAATTCTTCCAGAACTGGAGTTCGAATTTTCCCGGAAACCTGAGTCGGAATTTTCCGGAAGCCGGAATTCCGGCTACTCTCTGAAATACATAATTGTAACACATGCAATTTATTTCAACCAAATCATGACATCATTATCATCATCCCAGTAATTACAGCAAATAAAATGGAGATCATAAGCATTACCAACATTATTAATCAAGCATTATGCGTGACTCTACTTTAGGTGTGTACATCATGGTTAGTTTTGCCAAAAGTCCGAACGAATCATACAAAAAACGCGTTCAGATTTCCGCCATTGGTAATCGCATCATTGAGAACGAGACTGTGTAACGTGCGATTGCGATTTGCGTAGGCGTATATTATTCTTCTCTTTCATTCACAAATTTGCTGGTCTAAAAATCACTAAAATTTCCTCGTGAACACAATCGCAACTAAGACATTTTTGACGTTTTCTGACGGTTACAGTATATATACGTTATGTTCCTTCTGTTCAAGTGGGGTCTCCATGTGAACTGGGGCGATTGCCTCCCCCCTCCGAAATAATTTCGACTTCCCCAGTTCTAAACTGGGGACCCCCAGCTGAACTGATGGAGCAAAGTATATACTGTTACCGTAAATATAGCCTAGTCCCCTAAATATAATTTTGGTTGGAGAAGCCATTGTTAAACCGGACAGCTACTGAGTGTTCGCGGTCAGTGTGTGGAAAAACGCGATTGATAATCGCGCTTCAAAGTGTACTCGGTCTGCAATTTGTGATGCTAAATCGTAGTAAAATAGCGACAATTCACAACGTCTATGTGTTACGGTGTCACAAGTCGTGTCTGCAAGCATACGATAAAATCGTGACTTGCACACGAACATTCCTTTCAAGATCTTGAATTGACTTGACAAAAGAACAACCCGCGTGTACGGGCCTATAAAGTAGACTCAAGCATTATGTATGAATTTATTACTTACACCTTTAAAGCACATTTTCTCAAGTAATAAATGAAGGCACGTTCAATAATGAAAAAATAGCGATGTCTGAATGCGCGTTCACAAACTTTTTACATCAACGATGAAATAACTGCTCAGTGCGAACTGTATAGGTATATGAATTAAAGCATGCTCACTCAATCATTACAATTGCTGTTGTTGAATCACAGCTCTATCTATGTTTTCTGATATTCTAAACTGTCATTTTAGCTCAATATTGTAGCCTACGTGGTACTAGGGGAGTTTAGTCCCACCGTAGATTACACACAAACTACGACAATGCGGGCACCAAGAGCTATTTTATGACCTTAATCCTAAGGCCTTAATGTGTCACCACTTATAACGCAGATACATATTTAATTTCACACACTACAAGTTATAAATTTTACACACTTTCAACAGATAAACGGCTGAACCGTACTCACCTTGATTGCACAGCTTCTGAGGCCCTGATCTAACTGTGCAGCCGCTTAAATATATAAACTTTCTAATCCCGATTTCTTGGAACTCAAAAGAAGCCTAGTTCTGAAATCTCTCGAACCTGTTAGATTTTAATATAATTGATGCCAACCGGGTTACGAATTCTTAGAATTGTAAAATCCGCTCTTTAACATAAGTTTTAATTTTTTTTGCGTTAGAGAACCCCTTTTTATGGAATTCTTGGAATCCCTAACTTAAAACAAATTTTAAGATTTTCCAGAAAATTCAGCAGAAACACAATTATATATCCGCTAATGTAAGTGTATTGGTTAAGGCATCCCAAGGGCTACACTCACAAATTCAATATGTAAGCAAATTATAGCCCCGGCATGCAAATTGTAAAATTTTACGTTGTTCTACACTCTCCTAAAAGTTATAATTTTCAAGAATTAAATAAATTCTTATTATCAGAATTGGTCGAGGGGATAAGATCCGTAACTCCTGGACCAAATGATGCCAAATTTGGTATGTATAATCTACAACGTGCCCTGTGGCATCAAAATCCGCATATGCCCAAACCATACCCCCTGCCAAATATAGTCATATTTATATCGTTCCTATTTTATTCGGTCTTTATTATTCAGAGAAGACTTTAAATAAAAACAACCTCACTTTCGTTTCAATAACACGTGCTATATACACAATAAACACATTCTCGTAAAACATACACTATACACATACACTCAAATAATAATATAAATACACTCGACATCTATGCGGTATTTCTCACACAAAAACCTTTAAGCATCACTGGCAATGAACCACGTAACTGATACATTCATTTTCACAAACTTTATATGACATACAGCCTCGCAAACAAATCACGCATAAAATTTATACACTATATTCTTGTAAACAAATATACACACGGCACATGAAAGAAACATGATGTCACTAACGCATATAAATATATTTAACACAGTAAATAAAATCAGTGACGCAAAAAATTATACTTTCCCCACGATATATTGTTATAAAACTGCATTAATAAAAAACAGAACGTAGGGAATAACCCGCTACATTACCCCCTCTGTCACACAAAAATTTGTTCACAAAATTTTCCTATTCATATCCATATTATCGCATTCCATACATACACCTAAGTTGTTTAAGAAATAAATATCACGTAAGTCACTGTCGTCTTCGTTGGTAGTCTGTGGTTCGTAAATGACTGGTGAAACGGCTTTGGCTAGCATTTATATTACAATCGACAACCCGATTATAACGTAATTTAATAATGGTCCTCCTCACTGTCCGTACTACTTGTTTAAATATCAACGCTGTCAATGATCGGTTTTCAACACAAGTCTATCATGACCCCTATATTAGCGTACAAGTACAACGAATACGAAACTCCAATACCACCGTTTCCAAACCACCTAGTTTGACCGCAATAACGACCCCCAACAAGTCAGCAAATTTGAAACCCAGCGTCAGATGCATCGCAGCACACATATCACAATCAAACGCCCCAGCGACATAACACAGTACACAACACGGAGGACGCCAATTTTGCTAAGGAGTAACAGGAGAATAAGCACATGCCTACGGAAAACTGTTTGAGCGGTGGTTTGAAGGTCCACGATATTGCCTCTCTACAACACATTCAATTGTGTGTACACGTTAGATGCGATGTATAACAGTGATTCAGCTGTATCATCGTATTTAATCTTTTAACATTAATTTCACATACATGAATACTAACAAATATAAAGGCACACACAATCCTATACACACAGGATATGTTGTACTCACAGTAGCTCACAAATTTTATGTTTACATATATACAGATATTAAACTAAGTCAAACACTGAAATAATATTTTACACCAGCACCACAATACATATGCACACCCAAATATTCGCGGACAACCCAAAATAGGAATACCATAATTTTCTCTTGTTTGACAAACACCACTGTTATAAATCACTATATATCCCATGCGCCCTTTGGCCTAAAACCACACATACATTTGTGCACTTCACTGGACAGCAAGCCAGTGGGGGATTCTGAAGAACAATTTATCGGTAAGTTGCACTCTATAGCAATTTGAGCGTTCGAAACCAGTACTACATGATGCTACAACGTTCTCAAAATTATATAAATTGTCTAGAATTTCAACACACTAAATTTTCAGAAGAAGGTATACGTATTTTCAATTAACTTACCACACTTACAAGGTAAAAGCATTCAAATGTTTGCGATTTAAAAAGGTACGACATTATAAATAAAGTGTGCGTAATATTTAACACGTGGAATGTAAAATAATATGCTGGCTTTTTTGCTACTATTTGTATATGAGACACTCGATGTAATTAAAATATCGAATTCGACCTGTTGTCCCTTTAGTTTAACCTTAACCTCAGTGTCCAGTTACGAAATGTACAAAACCCTTACCCATTTAACATATAATGTCAACGGCACTGCGGTACATAACAGTTTTGTGTTTCTTTTTACGTTAAATCATACTCAATAAGCAGATACATCTACATATATATTTATGTATACATTCATGTCTACTCACATAATATATATATATAAGCTATAAATAATTTCTGCTCATCAACAGCTAGATGTGGTTATTTTGCTATTTTCCAGCTATAAAAAAATGACATATAATGTTAATGTGCCCCCCACCAAAACTGATTTTTATAACACTAATAATTAAAATAGTGTCTTTAAAAAAGTGTACCCATTCCCTTGTTGTCGGCAAGGGATCTAAAACCCCAATATTTGGAGCTGGGGGAAGTGGATTTCAACCTAGGTTCACCATAAATTTCTTGTAAAATTCTGACCAAAGCCAAAAGCAAAGTTTATAATGTACAGCCTATTCAAAAGTCGAAAACAATAGGTTCTGCTATATTTTTATATACAGTCTGAAAAATGACGAAAACATGTAAAATATTGTTCTTCCATTTTTGCATGGCAGTTTACGAAGATCTCAGATCTTCGGTAGTCGGCTGGTTAGAGGTTTACTCTCACGCGAAACGTCGCGGGTTCGAATCCCTGAGAAAACCTATGCACTTTTTCAGTATTTTTCAACTTTTCTTTACTTTTTTGTTCGGTTTTGTTTGGTCAAGATCCTCCTGGGACAACGGTCTGTATTTTACAACCGCGAAACACTTCTTGGGATGCTGTTGACTGTAAAACTACTGTCTACTGTAAAAATTGGGTAAAATCTGTGCATAAGTGTGCTCTTGTGTATATAATTGTGATGCGTATAGTGTGATTTTGGGTGTGACACATGTCAATGTAGAACTAAAAGTTAGTTCTGGGAATGGCGAAATCCAGTAATTTTTTCAGATTTTCTGTACAGGGCTGTGATTTTATGTTTTGATTAAAATTTGTCCAACGTTGCTCTGTTCTTTTAAATTTATTCTGGCATTTATTGTTTCCCGTGCATGCGTGAATTTTGCATTGCCATGTGAATTTGGGTGTGAAGTGGGATGTTAAATTGGATTCATTTTTGGGTGTGAATTCTGGGAATTCAGAGCTAACTCAAAACATTTCAAAAATTGAGCTAAAATTAGATTTTTATTTATGTTTTGATTCCGCGAAATTGCCAGAAATATGGGTATTTAAGAGGCTGAGCAGTTGTCTTGAGACCTCAGTTGCCTCAAGATTGCTGCCAGTCGGATAAGTGGTGCTGCCACCTTTTGTTATTTTTGTATAATTATTTAACGTTTACTTAAATGAACGGTCTTCGCTGTGTTGACAAATTTAATTATAAGTAAGCTTAGGATATTAAGCGACATTAAGAGTAGCAATATACCCAAGGCTTACGCGGGCTATACTAGGCAAATCTATTTAAAAAATATGCCGAGGCACAGAGGGACTCTGCACCCTCTGTGTGTATTTGTAGCACAGGCACACGAGGATTAATTCCCATCGTGTGTCCTTTTTGTTTCACTGGAGAACACGAAAAAAACAAGACTCATAGGGACATAAATTCTCCCTTTGGGTCAACCTAGGGTAACCAGATTTACAAAAACAGGGCTGGTGAATTACCGCCATTGTCCTTGATGATCTAGGACGTTGGGTCTCTAATCTAGGAATAGGTAAAAATATCACAACTTTCTTGAGTTGAGCTTTTTTAAGCTAGAAAATTTTACACGGCAGTGCAAAGGCACGTAACACCGATAATGCAAACACAAATGTGATGTGACATAAATAAAAATTGTAGGTTCAGTGTGAGATCTCTTTTTTACCCATTTTACACGGGACCTAACCTTAAGAAAACATATTATCTATGCGCGAAAAACCAAGTCGGGATAAATGGCCGTCAAGAGTACGGAGCCCACTCGCAAAACATATTGTTGTACTAAAACCCCATATTGAAAAGCACTCACGAGACTAATCAGGGTTGAGTTTCCTATCTCCATTTTTTATTATTTTTACCCTTGAGCACAGGATGAATTGCATACACGCGGATAGATGGCCAATAAACAGGACCCTAGCCGAACACAGACGGTATTTATGTTCTAAAGGACACATATCTAAAAGACACGCTAGCAGAACATTGAGTCTACGTTTTGTTTTCGAGTGAGTGGTCCAGCACGTGCACAAAACCAATTTAAGAACGTCCAGCCGACCCTGTTGCTCACACCCCGCCTTGGTTGAAATTGCCTACCAGGGAGCCGTGACAGTGCATCCTCACTGTTGTGTGACCTCAGGCACACGGATGATTTTTATCACCTGGCTAGAGCAGGGCACATGAAAAGTTTCCCGTGAGCAGCATGAGCTTAAAACTGAACAACACCCCTCTCTGTTTACACAAATAAGGACTAGTACACACATCCAATTGCGAAACACTAAAGTTTTTTAAAGCAAAAACCATATAATTTGTCTAATATTGGATGTGTGGATTACCTCCTTCCTCTAGGTTTAAAAAGTCCATTTTGCAATTTGGGGATTACTTTTGTTTAATTTTAACGATTTCTTATTCGAACACGTAGTTTTTTAAAAAGTCCTTGCTTAATTTTTAAGTTTAGACCCATTTTAAAAATCTCTACTGCAATCACGCCTAAAATGAGTCAAAATTTTTGCTTTATTTAAAGTTTTGAAAAAGTTCCGTTTTTGTTTTTTAACATCACATAATGAGGTATTCATACAGTCATTAATACATGGCCCGAGAACTAGCCATAAAAATCTATATGTTTAAATAAGTTAAATTTATTACTCACCTTAGTTGAGCTTACTCCCGTATTCCTGTTTGACTCCAATCGAGTACATTATTACCTTCAGACTAAAAGGCAAATGCGTATTTTTGATAAGATAACAGTTTGCGATGATGAAAAGAAACTTTATTGGAATCCTAAAAAACCTGAAAACACCAAACTGAGAAGCAACGCTTCTCTATTAACAATTGGCAACGCATTTAACATACCAAATTTTATAATTAAAAAAATTTTTTGGCCGTCTATATGATTGTTATTTTTAATTTGACCACCAAACTAACAAAAAACGTAAATTGATTTTGTTCATTTGAACACGTTATTAATCATACACATCAAATTCTGGTAGCAGTACTAATCAAGGACATATTTTTAACACGCATCAAAAATAAGGAAAGCCCAGAACTCTTTGTGCATTCGTTATTGCCGTTAAGGAAGACCTTATTTGTCTTGACTCCAAAGAATATTTTGTTACTTACCGCGAAATAAATTTTTTTAATTATAAAATTGGTATGTTAATTGCGTTGCCAATTGTTAATAGAGAAGCGTTGCTTCGTAGTTTTTGGTGTTTTCAGGTTTTAGGTATTCCAGAGTTTCTTTTCATCATCGCAACTGTCATCTTATCAAAAATACGCATTTGCCTTTTAGTTAAGGTAATATTATTTATTGAGTCAAAAGGAATACGGGAGAAGCTTAATGAAGGTGAGTAATAAATTTAATTATTTAAAATATAGATTTTTATGGCTAGTTTCGGGCCATGTATTAATACTGTAAATACTCATTATGTGATGTAAAACAAAAACGGAACTTTTTCAAAACTTTAAATAAAGCAAAATTTTGACTCATTTTAGGCGTTTCAGTAGAGATTTTTAAATGGGTCTAAACTTAAAATAAGAAGACTTTTTAAAAATATGTGTTCAATAATAATTGTTAAAAATACAAAAGTAATCTCATTGATGACTTTTTAACGAGGAAGGAGGAGTCACAATCAATATTAGACAAATTATATGGTTTTTGTCTTTAAAAACTTTAGTGTTTCGCAATTGATGGTGTGTACTAGTCTTATTTGTAAAAGAGAGGGGTTGTTTAGTTTAAGCTCATGTGCTAGGAAACTTTTCATGTCCTGCTCTAGCCAGGTGATAAAAGTATCGTGTCCTGAGGTCAAAACAGTGAGGATGCATGTCACGCTCCGTAGGATTCAACAAGCGGGGTGTGAGCAACAGGGTCGCTGGACGTTCTAATTGGTTTTGTGCACGTGCTGGCCATCATTCGAAAACAAAACGTAGACTCAATGTTCTGCTAGTGTGTCTTTGTAGATATGTGTCCCTTTAAATAAATACCGTCTGGTTCGGTGTTGGTTATTTCTATTATTGCGTGATGCATTTTATTCTGTGCTCAAGGGTAAAATAATAAAAAATGGAATAGGAAACTCAACTATTAGTCTGAGTGTTTCAATATGGGGTTTTAGACAAAAATGTTTTGCGAGTGGGCTCTCTTAAATTTCTTAGCCATTTATCCGACTTGGTTTTTCGCGATAGATAATATGTTTCTTAAGGTTAGGTCCCGTGTAAATGGGTAAAAAAGAGATCACATGAACTACAATTTTTATTTATGTCACATCACATTTGTGTTTGCATTATCGGTGTTACGTGCCTTTATTCTGCCGTGTAAAATTTTCTAGCTTAAAAAAGCTAATAGAGACGCGTATTTTCCAACATTCAGATTAGAACCACGTCTAGATCATCAAGCAATGGCGGTAATTCACCAGCCTGTTTTGTAAATCGGTTACCTGAGGTTACCAAGGGAGAATTTTATGTCCTATGAGTCTTGTTTTTTGTGTTCTCAGTGACAAAGACACACGATGGATTAATCTCGTGTGCCTGCTTACAAAGTAACAACAGAGGGTGCAGAGTCCCTCTGTGCCTCGGCATATTTTTTTAATAGATTTGCCTAGTATGCCCGCGAAGCCTGGGCATATTGCTACTTTAATGTCGCTAATATCTAAGCTTACTTATAATTAAATTTGTCAACACAGCGAACTGTTCATTTAAGTAAACGTTAAATAATTATACAAAAATAAAAAAAGGTGGCAGCACCACTTATCGACTGCAGCAATCTAGGACTGGGTTCAACAACTGCTCACCTCTTAATACCCATATTCTGGCACTTTGAGAATCAAAAAACATAATAAAAATCTAATTTTAGCTCAATTTTTGAAATGTTTGAGTTAGCTCTGAATTCCAAATTCACACCCAAGATCATTCATCTACTTCACACCAAATTCACATGGATGCAAATTCAGCATGACGGAAACAATAAATGCAGAATAAATTTAAAAGAACAGAGCAACGTTGGACAATTTAATCAAAACATAAATCACAGCCTGTAAAAAATTGAAAAATTACTGGATTCCGCCATCCCCAGACAACTTTTTAGTTCTACATTACATGTGTCACACCAAAATCACACCACAGTACGCATCACAATTATACAGATAGCATACGAATTTTACCCAATTTTTACAGCAGACAGTAGTTTTACAGTCAACAGCATCCAAAAAGGTTCTGTTGTAAATACAGACCGTTGTCCCAGGAGGATTTGACCAAACAAAACGAACAAAAAAGTAAAGAAGTTGAAAATATGAAAAGTGCAGAGGTTCTCAGGATTCGAACCCGCGATGTTTTCGCGTGAGAAACCTTAACCAGCGACTACCGAAGATTGACATCTTTTAACTGCATGCAAAAGAATATTTTTTTTTTTTGTGATAAAATAGGTATTTTTTGTTTGAGGTTATATATTTTTTTGGTTGGGTTTAAGATAGGGAGGCTTCATTTTATATTGGGTTTTCAGTCGGAAAGGGTTTTTAATATTTTTATATTGTTTATATTTGGGGAATATATTTTTTTTATAGGGAAGATTTAGTGGGGTATTTAGTTTATATATATATATATATATTTGGAGGGAGAATTTTAGTTTTTTTGGATTAAAGAAAGTGTTTGGGGGTTTTGTATTTAGGGGGTAGGTAAGGGAAGGATTATTTATATATGGTGTTATAAAGGGTAGTATTTTTTTTTTTTTAATTTTTTTTATTTCTTTTTTAATTTTTTTTTAGGGGGTGATATACTTTTTAAAAATTTAGGTGTTAATTTTAGTAGATTTATATATTTTGAGAGTTGTAGATATGTATGATTTGATGTAAATTGTATAGAGTGATTAAGTAATTGTTTTTAATTATGGTTGTTAGTGAGTGAAATGTATGTGTGGTTTTAGGCAGGGTGATGGGATATATAGTGATTATAAGTGGGTTTTGTAAAGAGAATTATGTATTTATTTTGGGTTGTTGATATTTGGGTGTGAGATGTATTGTGGTGTGTGTATTATTAGTGTTTTTATATTAATGTATATATGTAATAAATTGTATATGTGATAAATATTGGAGAGGATGAATTGCATAATATGGACAAATGGCCAATAACAGGACCCTAGCCGAAGGCAATGGTATTTATGTTTAAAGGCACACAATCTAAAGTACATGCTAGCAGAACATCATACGTTTTGTTTTTGAGTGAGTGGTCCAGCACGTGCACAAAACCAATTAAAACTTCAGCTACCCTGTTGTTACTTGCCTTGTCAATCCACCAGGGAGCCGTGACAGTGTTATTTACTGTTGTGTGGGCACCTCAGGCATATGGATGATTTTTATCACCTGGCTAGAGCAGGGCACATGTAAAGTTTTCCGTGAGCAGCATGAGCTAAAACTAACAACACCCCTCGTTTAATAATAAAGCAATACAGACATCATTTGCGAAACATAAAGCTTTTTAAAAGCAAAAACATATATTTGTCGAATATTGCATGTGTGGATTACCTCCTTCCTTGAGGTTTAAAAAGTCCATTTTGATTTGGGGATTACTTTTGTTTAATTTTAACGTTTCTTATTCGAACACGTAGTTTTTTAAAGAAGTCATTGCTTCATTTTTAAGTTTAATCCTTTTTAAAAATCTATATTAATGTAAAAGATGCTAAAATTAGTTATAATTTTGTTTATTTAAAGTTTTGAAAGTTTTGTTTTTGTTTTTTAAAACATCTATATAATGTGTATGGTAATTTATACAGTCATTAATACATGGCCCTAGAACTTAGCCAATAAATATACAGGTTAAATAAGTTAAATTTATTACTTACCTTAGTTGAGCTATTCTCTCGTATTCCTGTTTTTGACTCCAATCGAGTACATTATTACCTTAAAGATGAAAAGGCAATGCGTATTTTTGATAAGATAACAGTTTTGGCGATGATGAAAAGAAACTTTATTAGAATCCTAAAAAACCTGAAAACACCAAACTGAGAAGCAACGCTTTCTTATTAAACAATTGGCAACGCATTTTAACATACCAAATTTTAGAATAAAAAAATTTTTTGGCTGTCTATATTATTGTTATTTTTAATTTTACCACCAAGCTAAACAAAAAACGTAAATTGATTTTTGTCTCATTTGAACACGTTATTAATCATACATCATTAATTCTTGTAGCAGTACTTATCTAGGACATATTTTTCAACACGCATCAAAAATAAGGAAAGCCCAGAACTCTTTGTGCATTCGTTATTGCCGTTAAGGAAGACCTTATTTGTCTTGACTCCAAAGAATATTTTGTTACTTACCGCGAAATAAATTTTTTTTGAACCTGGTAAAATGAATAAAACTTAAATATTCTTTCGTATACTACCTTTATCAAAGATTATCAACGATTTTTATATTGCCTGTCGTTTACACCGATTCAGTACCTGTAAAAGTCTATAAATTTTCAGTTTTCCAAGCTAAGAATACCGGTAACATGCGATTAAATCTGTTCTCATTTTGTTGTTCTGCCTCCTAAAATACTGATGACTTATTAAATCCTTAAGTTGAGCTGACATACTAAACCGAAGAATTTTTTGAAAACAATGTCCTATTATTTTAAACCTCTAGTGCAGTGAGCAATCAAAATACCAACAATAAATTTTTGTTTAACCCTCACTATAGTTTGTTTAAAATTACTTTCGAAGATCCAGATTGTAATATTGTCTTAAATAAACGACCATTTCTGGTTCACGTGCCCCAAGCCATAATTGATTTCGAAGCAGCACTTTAAAAGTATTCTCTTTAAAAAAGCTTAGCAGTAATTTATCGCCATAATTAAAATGCAGTTTTTATAAAACTCCTTAAAATCTCGGAAAAAACGGATACGTGCAAACTAAACAAATTATTGGGCCAATAAAAGTACCTTTGTTGGAGTAAAATAATTATATATGTTATATCTCCCAAAAAAGACTTATGAAACCAACCAGACTGACTTCGATTTTCCTTTTTGAATGTCGAATATATTTTCCAATATTTTGTAAACTGGTTGAACCTCTAAAGTGAATCTGACAATAAGCACTTTTAGATAGTTCAATATCGTGACTTAAATTTTTAAAATTTTTATTGCCAAGAGCATCTTGTTTGCAAGAATCCTGTTTTAAGGTTAGTGTAATAGACAGCAACTTACATGATCGTGTAGTAACCATTCGTATATTAGCCCAATTACAAAACTGCTTTTTCACCGATAAAGAATGTGAACGTTGAGCACAGTCCTTGCTTGGCAAATCATAAATGACATGTCCGTTCAGAGTAATTTGACCCACAACATATTACAAAATTATATAACATTGTATATCCCGACAAACGTCTTGAGCTCGACGGGTCTGGATAACCTTGACCACAATGTAAAATTCTAAAAACCTAGAAAGAAATCGCATACACAATCGGTTAACATAATGTTTAAACCAATGTCAGTACCGTCAAAAAGCAAAAACATATCTATCGAAATAAATCAAATAACTATAAAAATACCAAAAAATAAAAGCATCGCGCAGTGAAAGCAATAAACCAACAACAATCGTACCACCGCAAGAGCATCACCAAGCAGCAATACTTCGCGCGATCTGCGACCGATGCCACCACAAAGCGCAATCCAAATCATATCACTCAGATCAACATATCGCCATCGCTCCACAACAATATCACCAACACAATCGCCTCCGCAGATCCCAAGCAAACGCAACCAAAACACCGCACGAAAGACCTCGAGGCGAGAAACTGCAAGACAGCCACTTCCGCACAAAGCGCAACAAGCAAAACACCCCAAAAGAGACAACAACCGACCGATCAACGAACGAAATACAACATGCCGCAACAAACCAGCTATAGCAAAAAAACACTCGCCGCGCCCTCCTCGCACCTTCGCGAACAATCAACGCCGCCGCTTCTAGTGAAGCTCCGAGAAAAGAAAAACGATTAGCCGCGAGATCAAAATCAAACCTCGATCCTCCGCACTGGAACGAGTCAAATAGCTGCTGCATCCACCATCGAACGCGCAATCTAAACACAAAACCACACTTAAAACTCAAAAGCAGCATCTCTTTAAACTCGGCTAACAGCAAACCTCGCAGAATCCACGTCAACACTATCTCGACGCTCTATGACCGATGACGATCTCGAAGCTGCACAGCTCTACACGAAACAAAATCAATCACCACTTCTCCGTCCAAACGATGAGCGAATATTTGTATCTACTCGTAACAAACTCATCATTGAACTACGATATCATCAACAACACTTAGTAAAGTCGATACACGAACTGAATATTCCATCAAAATAGCCAATAATAATAGATACATGTAATTAAACTAAATCATAGTTAATTCTCCTCTAGGTGATCTCAACACAAACGATGAAAACTCACAAAATCCTACCTTAAACGAAATATTCAACGCTCAAAGCATCTTAACAAACTGTATCTCAACATAATACGAACTCGACAAAAATGACGCTGTGCAATAACTGAATCCTGCTCAATAACAGTTGCCAAATTCGATTTTGAAGTCAACAACAAAAATGCGAATATTATTCGTAAGACCAAGAAGAAATCGAAAGAGAGCTTATTGTTTGTAAACCCGCTAAATATTTGAACTGATGCTGAAATCCAAACAAACTAGAACTGTATCTATTGACTACTGATTGACGAACACCGCCTAATCTTCTATCTCCCCCCTTAGATTCAATACCTGTGATTGATGATATATTAACTATCATGTATTATCATGCCAGTACAATCTCACTCATTACCGACATAGATTTCAATAAAATAGTGCCGCACACAATATTGTACGACTATTATTAGCCGATAATGAATCTGATTGGAGCAATAGTTAACTTACACAAGTAATAACATCCTCAGCCTGTCTCACCACATCGCCATAAATTTCCCGAGTAACTGTATAAAATTTCAAACTCCGATCACTTTCTCTATCAATTTCACTTCTGAAACTTAGTGAAGTAAAAGAAAGCCCCCAGATTTAAATTCGATCGAGAAGCAGATCTACACGAATGAGTCCTATTGCACTCAATGACTGAATCTATACATCATTTTACTTTGATGAGAAATGAACTTTTTATAACATTTATATAATCTTTGTTATATTCCCTGTACGATGCTGCAATATAGACCCGACAGATATCCGAAGCACATCAACGCCTTATCAAAAAAAAGCCAAACTTGGAAAAAATTTCAACGCACGAAAAACTTCTGATATAAAATATGCCAAAAATATACTACAGCCATTCATCAAGAAAAACCTGAACATAAAATTAACTAGTTATCGCAACAAACTTTAAATATTAAACAATAAATCTTAGTAAGTCGTAATCATTGAAAACCGATAAAGAAAATAGTAACCCAATAAAGAACGTCCGAAATTAGCTAAAATCATTCAGCAAGTTTCAATGATTTCGTTTAGTAAGCCATCAAGAGCCACTCTTAACTTCTCTATCTAGCTATACTATCATAGTTATCAGAAATAAAGAAACAAAAACATCATCGCCAGACTCTCACAATCTCCTGAAACGTCGAGATTTTTTTACCATATCGCATATATTTGAGCAATCTTAAATTTTTTCCTATCTTATTCTGATTTTTTATCTTATAAAAAAGATAAGCTGCAGATCCTAAGAATATCCCCTATTCTACTATCAAATTCAGAAATATAATCGATATAAATCAAACATTATTACTACACTCGATAATCTTATCTACAGAACAACATCGCTTATAAAAAATAGACATTACACACTCTGAATTTTAATACTAATACATTAGTCGATATAGTAATATTACTCTTACATCATTTCCAAGCTTGACACCTTCTCACGCAAAATAATGAAAACTAGCATGTTGTATCAACCATCGAAATATCTCAAAGCATTGTAGCAAATCAAAAATTATTAAAAATATCACACTTCTCTATACGATATCTACAAGATCTCAGAAGTTATTGCCTACACTTTCTATTTATATAAAATATGTTAATAATATCATTACAACTTCAAATATTGCGAATTAAAATACTATTCATGTCTCGAATATTCGAAGTACCTTGCAAAGAGCCTATATCTATGAAGTTCACGCAATCAACTCATTCATCGCAAATCAACTATACTTAGTAATCTCCAACTAACTAATTCCTAATTAACCAATACATATAGAACAATTCGAGATTAGTTCATAGTACCCAAATATAAACCAAATCTCACGCTCATCTATTCAAAAGCATATAATATATATAATTCCCCTTTACTATACACTAACCCTATACACTACATCACTATTAGACCACCAACGCAATATCTCCCAGCATCTCCATCCTACAATATAGATCTAATTGAACCTCAGCTATTTACACACCATCTTATAACAAAACAACTAGTTATTCACCATACACAGAACTCAAAAATAAGCCTCCTAACTACCCCTACACTATCTCATATTTATAAATCTTATAAAATTAATCTTAAACATATACCCTTACTAATTTCTAAATCATACAAAAAACGTAAAAAAAAATTAAAACCAATACTAAACACTCTCTTCCTATCATCATAATCACTACCCAACTATATTAAACCATCATACAATCCACCTAATACATTAAATCTAAAAAAAACAACCCAACCATACAACACAAAAAACAATCAAAAAAAAACCCAATCAATATAAAACATCTACCACAATAGCATTATACTCCCTCACATCCATATTTACATTGGTAGGCATACGTACTGCAATATACTTCGCGCCTAGGTTATTAAATTTAGCAAAGGTATTTTTAAACATGGGCCTATTTTCTAACCCAATTTCTTTATTTGTACAGGTTAATTCTAAACCTGTAAAAGACGAGGAAAACTTTTTAGTTTCTTTCAGCTCAGAGACAGTTTCATTTGCCAGAAGCTCAGACAGTTTCATTTGCCAGAGATATCACCTTGGAACACATTAATGGAGCTACTCGCTGACCTAGATTAATAAACACAGAGTTAATCAACACCCGATTTTTTGCTGAGATGTCCACAGGTGTTTCCATTGGCATAAGGCTATCCACTAACCTCCGTTTAGGTTCACAGCTTTCTGCTACACTTATCTCAGCGTTATCACACTATCTTCCTGCATATGTTTGGATTGGTTGATGACGTTGCCGTTTATCACACAAATTCCATTTGCAATTTCGGATTTTCACACCTGTAATCTGTCCTAGAAACCCTTCGGGTTCCCACAATTCGATTCATACAGGACATTTTAAAACTTGAGGAAAAACTTTTAGTACTGCTTATGAGATTTCCCTCAGCAGCGTTGTTTATCATTTTCGAACCCGCAACAGTCTTCGGTCTTTCCACATGACATGTAAACATTTTATTACACTTAAGTTTTTTACTCACCTCCAAAGCGTTAAGCTTTTGAAAACATTTGTGGGACTCACTGTCAGTTGACCTTAAATTTTGTTCCAAATGTTCCACCTCAGTCCAACATATAGAGTTTTTAATACACTCTTACATACGCGCCTCAACTATAGCAGCTTGAAGTGATTCTTAATACAAATCGCCTAATTGTTTCATTCAATCCAGATAGAAAATTTTCTATTGCAATGGTATCCCTAGTCTCATTAGATAATGTAGGAAAGGCTTTCCTTACCAAGTGCTCAACATCCCTTGCGTAAACGTCAGCAGATTCGTAAATACTTTGCGACATGTCTCTCAATTTAGCAGCATAATTGTGACATATTTCGGTGCTAAAGATTCAAATAAATTGGTTTTCAAAAGATCAAATTTTTTTAATTTTAAATGACATATTTTCCCATTTCCGATCAGCATCACTGCGCAAAAAAGGCGGTAGAATACGAGCCATCTCATCCTTAGGCCACTGGTTTGCAAAAGAAATGCGTTCGAAAATTCCTATGCATTCCTCGAAATCATCCACGAAGCTGCCATGATAAAAGAGATGTTATCAGTATCAAAAATTGCAGATCGGTTTTGGCGCGCCACATTCAAACCGTGTTGACAAAAACTCATGGTTAATTTCACAAATATTGACCACTTTGGTCTCTCTCGAAATTGTAAAAAAGCAATTACTTTTTAAAAACTCAAGACATTCAACAGATTTTAGGTTTTCATGGGCTTGGTTTCGTTTCAGGCTTGCGGCACCAAAATGTTGCCTACGTGGTCCTAGGGGAGTTTAGTCCCACCATAGACTACACACCAACTACGACAATGTGGGCACAAAGAACTATTTTATTTTATGACCTTAATCTTTAGGCTTTAATGTATCACCACTTATAAAGCAGATACATATTTAATTTCACACACAACCAGTTTTAAATTTTACACACATCAAACAGTTAAACGGCTGAACAGTACTCACCTTGATTGCAGAGCTTCTGAGGCCGACTGAGCCCTGATCTAACTGTGCAACCGCTTAAAAACTTTCTAAACCCGATTTCTTAAAACTAAAAAACCTAGTTCTGAAATATCTCTAACTCGTTAGATTTTAATATAATTGCTGCCAACCGGGTTACGAATTCTTAGAATTGTAAAATTCGCTCTCTAACATAAGTTTTAATTTTTGCGTTAGAGAACCCCTTTTTATGAAATTCTTGGAAATCCATAACTCAAAACAAATTTTAAGATATTTCACAAAGTTCAGCAGAAACAATTACATATCCGCTAATGTAAGTGTATTGCTTAAGGCAACCACGGGCTACACTCACAAATTCGATATGTAAGCAAACTATAGCCCCGGCATACAAATTGTACAATTTTAAGTTGTTTCTCTCTTAATGTTATAATTTTCAAGAATTAAATAAATTATTAGCAGAATTGGCCGAGGGGATGAGATCCGTAACCCCTTAACGGGTTTACCAAAATGATGCCAAATTTGGTATGTATAATCTACAACGTGTCCTATGGCATTTGGCATCACAATCCGCATATGCCCAAACTATCCCCCCTGCCCAATATAGTCATATTTATATTGTTCCTATTTTATTCGGTCTTTAATAATCTGGGAAAACTATAAATAAAAACAAACTCAATTTCGTTTCAATAAGACATGCTATATACACAATAAACACATTCTCGTAAAACATACACTATACACATGAACTCAAATAATAATATAAATACACTCGACATCTATGCTGTATTTCTCACACAAAAACCTTTAAGCATCGCTGCCAATGAACCACGTAGCTGAAACATTCATTTTCACAAACGACATTATATGACATACAGCCTCGCAAACAAATTACGCACATATGTTATACACTATATTATCGTAAACATATATACAGACAGCGCACATGAAAGAAACATGATGTCACCAACGCATGTAAATATATCTAGCACAGTAAATAGAATCAGGGACGCAAAAATTTATAACTTCCCACCAGATATTTTCCCACGATAGATTATTATAAAACTGCATTAATAAGGAAAAACAGACCGTAGGGAATAACCCGCTACAATATATGGAGATTACTATTAAGTACGTCACCTTATATAGGCGTAATTATTGTAATCGACAGAAGTTAGCCTCGGATTTCGGAAAGAAATTAGATAAAATAATTATCCCACATTGCTCGAACAACATCAGACTGTGAAAAGACTTTCGAAAAAATAGGACATGAACATCATCAGTCAGAATCAGACACGTTTCTGGCAACGATATCTCTTAATTTTGAGCACCAAAATAATTATCAAATACGTCTAATTGTAAGGGATTCATTACAAATATAAAGCATCATTCAAATATTGCGGCAACCTTTTAATTGTAAGGGATTCATTACAAATATAAAGCATCATTCAAATATTGCGGCAACCTTTTAATTGTAAGGGATTCATTACAAATATAAAGCATCATTCAAATATTGCGGCAACCTTTTAATTGTAAGGGATTCATTACAAATATAAAGCATCATTCAAATATTGCGGCAACCTTTTAATTGTAAGGGATTCATTACAAATATAAAGCATCAAATATTGCGGCAACCTTTTAATTGTAGGGATTCATTACAAATATAAAGCATCATTCAATATGGAACTTTTATTGGCAACCTTAAATGAAGGAATTACAAATATAAAGCAAAAAAGCGGGAAACTAATTAAGGGATTCATTACAAATATAAAGCATCATTCAAATATTGCGGCAACCTTTTAATTGTAAGGGATTCATTACAAATATAAAGCATCATTCAAATATTGCGGCAACCTTTTAATTGTAAGGGATTCATTACAAATATAAAGCATCATTCAAATATTGCGGCAACCTTTTAATTGTAAGGGATTCATTACAAATATAAAGCATCATTCAAATATTGCTGCTTTTAATTCAGGAAATATAACGATCAATTCTGTGTTATGACAAATATTTGATATTGCCTAGTGTAATAACCATAATTTGGGATTATAATTTAGTGCAAGGTGCTTTGCGGCAGTTTTTAACTTAAACTCACCGAATGTGTAGCGAAAAAAATATGTAAAAAAATATAAGTATCAGAATTTATGTTACAAATTGAAAAAGTTAATACTAAAATACTTCCCGGCCGTGTTATCGGCGTTTATAAACAGAGACAATATTAGTTGCTGAATGCGGCATACCTTAAAGAAAATCAGTTTGCTTGATCCTTGTTTTAAGAAATTTAAGCATTCAAGCATACAAAATTGACTGTAGCTCGCTTGCAATTCCTCAAAATAAATTCAATCTAAAAATATAATTTATTATTAGTTTACATAGTTCCGAAACCTTGAGCCAGCCACTCGCTCGAAATGATGGGAGTCATTTCTGGCACGTACTGTAGAGCATGGTGTCATCCATTTAGTTAAAACAAATAATTATTGATAAGAAAAAGTAAGAACGTACCGCGTGTTTTCATGTAAATCATGCAAAACACACCACAGCATAATACAATCAACTAATAAACTCAACGAGCTAACTAATAATCTGTCACCAATTCAAATCACAACGTAACCAAAAATCAATTAAATCAACCAAACTATAAATTCAAGTAGATTCTCCAGTCATCAATAATATCATTAAGCTACAAATGACACGGCTACAATAACTGTCACGGAAGGAGAGTGTCGCTGAGTTTCATACTGGTTTTATGGCAGAAAGATCAGACAGAGAGAAGTCAGAGGTGTGCGCGACCGGTTGTCGCTACGTAATCCCGCTTGATCCACTGCCGACATTGCTCGCTGGCAACCGTTTAGCTTTCAGCCAATGTTGAACGTTTTCGTACACAACAAAGGTCACAGCCGTCGCCGGAACGACCCGAACTAGGCTTGGAACGAGGCCTTTGTAGAAACCTGACAAGCCTTGAGCCCTAAAACATAAAATTATAATTCCACAACAAATTTTACAGCCAAAAAATTCAGCACAGGTATAAATGTAGAGGTTTTCTAAACTACAATACCAAAATAAGGCAGCGTAGTACAATAACATGCTGGCCTGTTTACAGTGGGGAAGCCCCCACTTTTCAAATCGCCCCATGTTTGTGAGATTTTCCCCGCTCCGCCTGCCTCCCACTCGACCAAAACTCCCGTGTTCAACTAAAGCAAAAACTGTTTAAGCCTCTAAATTGATACTTTCTGCACGCAAAATATTTTTAAAACATTAATCACAATTTCTAATGCTAAATCGTCGTTTTATAGCCTGAATATACTATTGTACGACTGAAAAAACTTCTTGAAAATACGAAAATATTTAATATATTTTAAACAAAATTTACTCACTCCAATTTGAAATTTCCACCGAGAATTACCATTTTTCGGAGGGGTGTGGATAGCCAGATATGTTGGGTAAAAAGACGGCCAACAAAGCAGTATAGACGATAGGTCAACATAGCAATATAGACGATACAAGACTCTGGCCTATTCAAAGTAGGGGGTGGGGACCCCCCACTATCCAAATCCCCCATGTTCATGAGATTCCCCCACTCGGCCGAAACCCCCATGTTCAACTAATTCCAAAAATTTTTATGTCTGAAAATTTTTGTTTTTTGTTTGCAAATTGTTTTTTAAACATTAATTACCACTATTTATATTGCTAAAATATCGTTTTAGCTTGAAAATACGCTCACGGTAGTAAAAATGCATGAAAATGTGGAAATATTTTGTATTTTAAGCAAAATTTATCCCCACTTTTAATTTTCCCCCGAGAATGAACATGGGGCCCCCAGAAGTTCCCCCACGTTTAGGAGGGCTGTGGACAGGCCAGAGACTAACCATAGTAGATATATACTATATAGTACTTTTGGCGACATTGAGTTATTTTACTATAGATCCACAGGTAAGGTACAATTATCAAAAACAGTCCTTTGCACTGTCAAAACATTATAATTCTAATCTATGAAAATTATTCGCAAATATGAAGAAATTCACTACTACTAGCGACAAGACAAACTTCCTAACTATAGCGGTTAACGAAACTATAGTCACCATTATAATTTTAGTCGACATTATAAGAACAAACTCTATGATGCACCCTTAAAGAGTATGACTGTTATAACGCGAGATTACAACGCTGTGCGACGGCAAGATTTACTTTTGCGGCATAACTCCCATTTTAAAGTGGTGGTGGCTTTGAAAATTTCCCCCTTTAGGCCTACCCAAACCTAACTTTAGCTACAGTATTAGAGAAATATATCCAAAAGTTGAAGACATTTAAAAATACGAATTGACTTGATTCACCAAATAACGAAATATCTTTTGAAATATTGCAATATTTGTGTCAGTATTGTTTTGACAAATGACTAAGCTAACAAAAAATTTATGACGATACCCTGCTTACAGCCATGTTTTTCGTATCACATCGGCAGCGCCGTAATACTTAACGTGCTGATCCTGAAGTCGAACGCGAACTACCTGATAAGGATATGTTGTCGACGTAGCAAAAGCCTTTGAGAGTGCCGCAAAACTGAGATATTGAGGTGTGCCCTGAAAAACAATAGCTAAACTTATCTATTCAATGGAATAATATTAGAAGATGCACTAAAATACAGTACAGTTGCGGACAGATGTATAGGACTCGCCAGAAATGAGTGGTGTTCGTTGTTCGTTCGAAACATTTCAAATTTTGTTTGAAACGTGTTCAAGTTCTGTCCGAGATGTTTAGTGCGTTTCTTTAATATTTGTTTGAGAATTGTTCGCACATAAAAATTATGTTCGATGTTCGTTCGTTCGAAACCGAACACTCATTTCTGGCAAGCACATAAATCATTTGCAATCAGCTGCGAATAAATAGATTTATATCGTTGACTATGGTTCCACGGATATCAGAATGTATTTGTGGCACTTCGGATGGAAGTTATTGGCAAATAAGATTCACTACACTTAGGGTAGAACGATTGCGACCTGAAAACAGGGTTGCTCTATCCATCAATGGCGGAGCTAGATGTCAATACTTATATGACCCGTCACACAAAAACCTCAATAATTGCCAATACAATCATGGACGGAAATAAATGCACAAAAGTGGCATCGGCATTTACGTTGGTTCATAAACAAACGAAAAAAAATCGTTCTGAAATACGACAAATTTTGTTTACGTTCGTTTGTAAAGGAACATTCTAACGCTTGTGTCGTGTTCGTTTTTATGCACTTATTATTGACGTGACTGCACAGAACTCTATAGCCAAGTTAAATTTCAGCTTGGGAACGAGTAATTTATGTGGTTATCTGTTCAAACAGCTTTATAGTAGTATTATTATAAATAACAGTTTATTTGCATTGTCTAGTTTATTAATACAACCCAAACTTCATACCATTTTATCATCAGGCGACTGACCAGCATATTTTCCGTAGACTTTCTTCAATTCTTCGTATGCCATAAACTGAACGGCACCGTGTGATGTCCCGATTATGCCAGGCAAAAAGCCCTATAATACATTATTTACGTTTAGTTTCAAAGACGACGGGTTCGATTTTGAAAAATTTGCTATTATTCAACAATGTCGAAAATAGACATACGAATTTACGAGACTATTGGTTAGGCAAAATTTCGTAGTAGCCAGCTTGTTAAGCAACAAACAAATTATTATTGAACTCTTAGTGAAACAAGCTAAGCGAAGAATTCTTACCAGCCGTGACAGTGGTGAAATTTGACAATGTTCCTTATTAGGTTTAAAGAGTGACAGGTACAACTCAACCTGGGCTGGGCTGGTCTGGATGGATTTGAAAGCCTGAAATCTCTATTTGTGCCCTTTCTTTAAGGACAAAGGCCGATTCTAATAGCTCCCCCTGAAAAAGCGAACCCCATAAAATTACGTTGCTTATAACTCAAGAATCGTTGTAGATATCTGAGTAAAATTAGGCTTATTCTGTAGAGCAAGTCTGCCTTTATATACTGTGTAATGCTTTCCTACCCGGTACTCTTAGACTGCAGCGCTGGGGTTAAGACGGGTTAAAAATGGGTCCATGAGACCAAAAATACACGACACTGGTACTATATGTACAAGCGCTCGAGGTATACAGCCGTTTTTCGTCTACAAGTTATCCTCTATGTAACTACATATGGTGTGCTGCCATTGTCATTATTTATGTTGCGAGATTGGGTCAAAAAAGGTTTTAATGAGCCCATGGGCGGACCAAAATACATGAAAGGGAAATATATTCACAAGCGCTCGATTTGTATAGGTGTTTTTAGAATTTCTAATGGAACAACGACTATAGCTGACCAAACGATGCGCGGATATCCCTATTTTTTCGACTACATATTGTGGTTAACGATCGGCACATTTTATAAATGCTTTGTACACTTTTATAACGTTATCTCATGAATATGGATTTGCAGCAATTAATTCGCTATGTAACTGCTCTATGCTGCTATTGTCATTATTCAAGCTGCAGGATTGGGTCAGATAGGGTTTTTCAATGGACATATAAGACCCAAAAAACGTGAGAATGATGAATATCTCTGTAAACGCTCTAGCTATATGGTCGTTTTAGTCTCATTTAAAAGAGCAATTTATATTCTATGTACTTCCAAATGATGATCGAGGTATATCTTCTAAAGAAATTAAAGCAATATGACTGATATTAGGTGGTCTACTTTGTAATTTAATGCTCAATATAGCTGTATACATGTCTCTGAATTACATATTCAACACTCAAAATGCACCATTTTTGTGACAAGACAGTACACAAGTAATACAATGCTACTGGTTTAAAAAAATTTTTTAGCAGTATTCTATTTTGATATGCCAAAATTTAACTCATATTCAAGCATAGCGTCTTCCCTGCCGAAAGCACTCACTCTTACATTCAACTTACGGTACTTTCAGGAAGCAGGCTAGCTATCATGTATTATCTGTAGCACAGAACTGACCATCAACACCCTCATTCAGTAGCTCGACCAAAAAAATTAGATTTACTATTTAGTTGATTTACCACTACTACGATAGTATCTAAATATTACCCTGAATTGTCTTTGGTAAGTGAACGCGGTGCAGCCTCGGGGCAACCGAGAATATTGTGTTTATTACCTCTGTTCAAATTTCAACAAATGTGGCTCCAATTTAACCGTCTCGGGTGGAAACAGAGATTGTAGGAATCTTTCACCGTAGCTCACACCTACCCACCACCAAGGCCAGTGAGATAAATTCCGTTAAAAATACAACAAAAATTCATAATATAATTTTAGGGGTTTCTAAATAAAACCCAAAGAACCTTGTACCATCCAACGATGCCTTCTTGGCGCGCAATTTGTCGCAAGACGTCAAACATCCCACGATATGTGTCATGACGGCCTTCGTATTGGACACAAAGTCGAGTCTTGGCAACCCACAGTGGATTCGTGATACATAGTGTCATCGTACCTAAAACACAAAAGGATAATATTTATACGTAGTGCTTTGCAAAAAGCTATATCATTTGCCTGACGGAACCTGAACAACTCAACCAGATGCTGCGATGAGACCAGTGGGTTTAGCGCAATTGATTTTAAATATTGGTGTTAGCCAGAGGAAGCCAGAAGATTGTCCGATTCTGGTCCATAAAATATTTTCGCCGTTGACTTGGTAGCCATATATCTGAA
Source organism: Trileptium ribeirensis (assembly GCA_030248225.1). Lineage (NCBI taxonomy): Eukaryota > Metazoa > Nematoda > Enoplea > Enoplida > Thoracostomopsidae > Trileptium > Trileptium ribeirensis. Next base: position 55,571 of record JASANE010013004.1, read on the forward strand.
ATATGGGGATGAAATCAAATGTACACTCCTGTCACAAGTTCGACACAATGACAGTAAAAACTTGCGCAAAATGGAGTTAGCTATTCCAAAGTCATTATAACAGCAAAATATAAACAAATCTTGGTCCAATATTGTGCTTTTGGATATGGACTATCTATTCCAAGGTTTGGACGATGGTAGGATAATATCGGTAATATATATAGTATGCAGATGATAGGTAGACCCAGTATCAAAACTTATACAATTACCCCCAATTACACTCAAACTTTAGTAGCAAGCGCAAAACACCATCGCGATGACACAAAATTGGTTATTTTTCCTCTGTTATTCGGTTGATATCGATATAGATATTAGGCCCACAAAGTCCGATCTTCCCAAGCTATAGCATGACGAAAGGTTAAAATCTTGTATTGGTATTTAAACAAGAAAACTGTTTACATCTTCTCGCCTTAGAATAAAGTTCTTGGTTGTATCTCAGCAATCGTTTCTCAAACTTCAAACAAAATGGCTTTCACTTTTTATATCAGTTATGGCTATAAATGATTGTTTCCAAAGTTTTCCGAAAGGCTATACTTGGATTCAGGGTTAGGGTCCAAATGAATTTAGAACAAACTGACTAACTGGTGTCGGTGTAAGCTATGTAAAATAGTAGCAAGAATAGATGAACAAACCTACCGTTAGCTTTGTTTATTATTTGAATTAATCGGCAATTTTGTTCAATTTTAAATAACGATTAAATATATAATTTATTTATTTAAGACAAATTACCTAATGACTATATATCTCTACAGCAATATTTACCTTTCCTAAACAGTTTACGCGTCTTCAGCTGAACGAACGCTTAAGTCAAAGAATCTGTTAAGTAGTAACCAGATTCGTCCAAAAGAACAAACATAAATTTATTACAGCCTCCTGATAACAGAGATTTGTTTCCGATCTCCCCTACAATCTTGATCTATATATGCATTTGTAGTCAGCAAGTGAATACTAGTATAGACATTGCTGAAATATAATCGAAGCGTTTTTCATTTCACAGAAATGCAACAACCCACTGCCCGACCTATGATCTTGAATATATCATGTCACCCACAGCATCCCAAGAATTAATTTTCTCACCACCCACGTTGAAAACGAAAGCTAAATTACTAAAGCTTGAACTGCTACAATACAGGATCAAAATCCAACGCGGTAGAACTAAACCAGAATACGATGACATCATGCCTTTTCAACTAGGATGCCGACACAGAAGCTATTTAAACAATTATTATTTCGAGTGTTATTCTGTATCCTCACCTGCAATAACTCCGGCAACCATATGATGACCAGGTCCAAGACTTTCCTTTGGATCGACTTTCATATAGAATTTGATTCTGTTGTAGCTAAAACCAGCAGTTAATCATAGCAAAATTTGTAGAGGAGTATGACATTGTGTCAGCCATGAATCTTAGCTTATACGATGATGCTATCCTTTTACGGCAGACCCCCTAGGATTACGGCGGATAGTCATGAATTGTTACATTATGTAACGTATATGTATACAAAGGGATAAACATATGATGTTAAAGCTAAGTTAAATCAGGGATTACAAGAAAATTTAGCAGAGAATTTTCATTAAACCATAAATGAACATCCGAGAATCTAAACTTTGGAATTAAGACACAACTACATCTCTTTTAAAATAGAAAAAATGAGCTTCACAAGAATTGACGTTCCGCCTAGTTGGAATATTAGAAAGCTGTAAATTTATTCGCTATGACTTACAAAAAGAAATAAGATCCCCATGCGACAGCATTTCCGGTTAAATTAGGCGTGGCGCCTTGGTACAATCCACGGAAGCCCCGATCTCGTACAACAATTCGACCGAGAGACCAGTAACTGCTATAACCTGGCCGAATATGACGATTGCCTTCATCAGCTGAAAAATAACATTAATAGTATTCCGTAGCCCAGAATATATTAGTGATAGTTAGTTATGATGTTATTTAAGCTACAACCTAACGTTGCTGCATATGCTTAAGTCCACTTTAAGTGTATATACCTGATCTGTTTTTTGTATATTCAGTTCACATTTGTAAAAACAAGGAACGTGCACACATCACGATTTTCCCTTACGTACACAAGCACGATTAGCGATACAGTAACATGTTGATTAGTATCGCAGTTAGCTGACTACGTACACGTAAAAACGCGATTATCAGTTACGTTTTTGTAGTATAATGTAATACACAACGTGTATCCGTAGATTACCGAAATGTGAGAGAGCGGTAATCTTTGAGGGCCGTCACGTTCATATTCGGAAGAAATTTCTAACTGGACAGAGAAATAATTTTTTCCTGTATGCTATAAATCTATATACTTATTTTCAGGTTTCTGGCGTAATATGTGTGTGAATGTTTGCAAGCTTTAAAGCAAAATTTCAGTATTTGAAATGGCAGTACATTTTTAATATTTAGTATACGCATACAAAAAATTAATTGAGAAGAGTGAATAAATAGTCTCGATTCATTAAAACATGGGCGTTTAGGGTTTGCGGAAGGCTGAGTATGTGAAAAAATGTCAAGGAATTTGAACAGCGAAATCTCATTCCCATATTGAGGACAATCAAACATGTCACATGACATTAAGCAAGCGCATTGCAGATATACATATATATTAACAATACTTTACATTGGGGCAATCGTACATAAAACAGGTAGTAAAAACTGTTCAATTGCCAAACACTAACCTGCATAACGAACTTTGAGCAAATCCAACGGATGAACAACTGCCGTACTTATCAGGCCACCAAGGGTTCCAGCCACTAAGTGATCATATTTCGCCGGAATTTTGTCAAAAGCTATTGGCATCTGAGAACCGAATATCATGAACAATTATACAGTATAATATGTAGCTGTTTATAATACAACAATGTATCCAATTAAAAATGCTAAAACTTATCATGGTATATATAATTTTTAGTCATAATAATAATCGCAACCAGGAAACATCACACATGGGTCAGCGCCTAGGCCAACAAGTTTGTGAACAGCGTGGTATAGACAAAGACACTCATTCAAAAATAAACAAAACGCCACAGGTGATGTTATAAACGAAGCTTGACGGAACCATATCACGTATGCCAAGGACATTTACAGCTGATACTGCGTATATAAACATTTTAATTATAGGTTTGACCATTCTGAGTGGAGCACAGTTTCTATGTAAAGCTATAGTATGAACGGCGAATAAATTGTGGCATATAAGAACGCCATGTTCTGGCTTATCCACAGGGTGTCAATGCTCGGGGGAGGTGGTGGCACGAATCCGCAGCCTCTCCAGTTCAACCAACAGGAGGGGGAAGGGTGCACAAATAAGGGGGCTTTGAGCTTTCTAGGTACGTTGGTTACATCAGTGAAATCGCGTGGATGTGTAAATAAAGGTGATATTGCGTTTCAGACAGATATTAAAAAAATACAACAACCATATTAGGTGTTTTAGCAGTAGCCGCAATATTAGATATAATAACATTAGTATATAACGCAACATATTAGAATGTAGCAATGCCTTATAAATTTCTGCTCTGGGTGATATTTTTTCAGGCGGAAATTCGGGCTTGGAAAAAGAATAAATTCTCGCGGGAAATTCCAATTTAAAGGACACCTGGATTTTCGGGGAACCGATACCGATTGTCGGCCCAATACCGACGTTCAAGATTATTATGGCTAGTACACTGTGAAGAACGCTATTATGTATAATATACGATGACACACGCGATGAAAAACGTCATTTTTTTGACCTGTGGACGGTGCATAACGTCATTACTTTTATTAATGATGGCTAAGGATATAGTCTGCAATATATATATATATCCGGGGTAAAATTATGATATATACGATATCCGGACCCGAATATTATGTACAACCTATTAAAGAATTTCAATGTTCTTTGCTTATACTTCAAATACTGTAATTAGACTGTCAATCAGCATTACTCGCCGTTGCCACAGAAGCTTTTCATATTTCCGAGAAAACGGACTTTTCATTTTGTGGCATTTTATGGAATAAATAAACCCACGCCACCAGAGCTTTTGGTTTGTAACAGAATTGTTATTTTTTAATCTGCAAAATTTTAAGAGCATGTGTGTAATAATAATCCTAGGCGGGTAAGACTGGGCTCTTCATTCGCTTAAAATTTTACCGGGGGCATGAACTGGGGGAGGGCCGTTGTTCCGATCCGGGGAGCGCTTGATTTTGCCAAAGGGCATTTTGTCGAAAAAACTGTTATAAATCGTTCCAGAAACACTGCCAAAACGCTTTTGGTGGAGAAAAATAGCGATTATGAAGTATCTATTGACATGCAAAATTTTAGATTTCAGGAAAAAAATTTTAGTACTAACTTTGATCAGATTTATGTATTTGGGGTGTCTTTATCGAGTGGAAATAAAAAATTTGCTACGGGGTAATGAACTGGGGCGGCCCAAAATTTTGTGAGGTGGCACGCCCGGGGCACTTGAAATTGCCAAGGATCCCCAACCACACCCCAATTTAGAGAGCCCAGTAAAGAAAAGGACCTAGCTGGATGTAGGCCATTTTCTCCTTTTTCCACGTGTAAAACACATATGTCCACAAGTTTTTAAAGACAAACGTATTTAATCTCCCTGCCCAGTAAAAAAAGACATATCTTCATCTCCAAAACGAATGTCCAGAAACACGTGACATGAACATATATGCGGCATTTTGAAATGCGGGTTGAATAACTTTGATGGCTTATTAGTTTATTTTTTGATTGCAATAATTATTGACGAAAAAAAACTGCGTACTGGCTCCTGGCTAACTGTTATTGTCACCAGCTTCGTTTAATAAGAAGCTCATACTCGGCTTCTCTTATATGCTGTAGTCTTTGTGGAAACGTACATACTCGGGTTTCCGAAACTACGAATCTGGCTGGCTTGATTTTTATTTCTTGGTGCGCAAAGAAAGCGCGGACGTATATGCCTAGTCTTGGCCAAATAGCGTATACTAGTAGTAATAGTATATAGTATAGTATAGTACTTATACATTCCGAGAGTCACGCTGAATTTTGTACTTCAGTTATAAAGCGCTTAGTACTCGGGCATAGAGGCACAAATAAGTATATTTATTCCAAGTATTTGACACTTAGCAATATTATTTTCCCTAATAAAAAGCAGTGGCATTGGACTAGGTATTTTTACTTAGGCGTGGTAATACCTTAAAAATTCGGCCCATAGCGTCTGTTGGGGCTGGTGCCTTTTTCACCACCATTTTTCTTTTCAATAAAAGCCGTCCCCACACCGCCCTGGTGTTTCCTGTCGTCCTGGTGTGGTAAATTGCGTAATATAACATATATTATATATAATATAAAACTAGCCTAGCTATGTAATTTAACGGCTTAAATAAATTAACTATAATATTACTTATTATTACTTATTTTTAAAATTCCCTTAAATAACCCTATTCTTCCTAAATTAAATATCCCCAAATCACCCAAAACACTCTTTTTCCTCCTCCCTACCCTTTTTCTTATAATATATACTTCACCCACCCATTTCTTCTACCCAAAACCAAAATCCTACCCAAAATCGATTTTTCTCCAATTTCCCATTTTCTACTAATATTCAAACTACCCTGCCTCTCCCAATACCTAATCAAAACCTCCCAAAATTCCATTTCCTTTTCCCCTCTACTAACCCCACCCCATATTTAACCCACACCCTTCCCTTTTTCTATTTTTCTATAAAATTTCATTTTCCTAAATTTTCACTTTTTCCTCATTTTTTATTTTTCAAATATCTCCTATTTCCCCAAAATTCTACCAACCCCTCCCAAAATTTGATATCCTTTACCCCTTATCCCTACTTATATTATATCTACCCCATCCCGTTGTCCTCCTTTTTATTTCCTTTAAATTTCTATTTTCCAAAATTCCCATTTTTCTCCTCTTTTCACATTTTTTTCACCTTTACCATTCCCCTAAAACTTAATCCACCTTTACGAAATTCCCATACCAATACCCCTATCCCACCCCTAAAACATACTAAAATTTTTACCCTTCAATTCCCCCTACATCCCCCATAATACAACTCCTCCTCTCCCCAATAATTTTCAAACTATTTTAAATTTACTATTATTATTATTTAATAATTTAATACATAAATTTTTCTTTCTAGAAAGTTCTCAAAGGGACTTTCTTAGTGATTATCATGTGATTTTTTAAGTGCGTATCAGTTCTATTATCAGTCTGGTTAGAGAGATGTTGGTTTGTTGGTGGAAGTTTTGTAGTGGCGTAGTAGTATGTTATCAATGTACTAATGGTTTCTCTTTGTTTTTCAAACCGAAATGAGATAGCTAGGAAGAGTGATGTGTAGGAGGTTGTTTTGATTACTTTATTGTTGCGCTGCTTAGCGAAGGCTAAAGTTTTCTTTTCTGGGTTTGTTAATGAATGTTTTTTATTCATACGACTAGATTCTTGTTTGGTCAACGCCGTGACTTATCACGAGGGTAGTTAAACACGCATAGACTGCAACAACCTGTTAGTTTTTTTTGTAGAATAAGGTGTTAGCAAACTGGTGTTATCCCCAAAGTACGTGAACGTAAAGGTTTAGCAGCTCCGAAGTCCGAATAATGCT
>JASANE010013005.1:0-16576 GCA_030248225.1 Trileptium ribeirensis
TTGCTCCAGAAATCGTCTTAGTGAAATGCAAAAATTACCACTGCTCAAGCTGGCATTGATTTTAACTCATAATGTGATGGGTATTATTTCAGAGTGCAGTTAAAAATTGCATATATTAGGACGTAAAAAACAAGCAGTTGCATCCAGAATTCGTCTTAGTGAAATGCAAAATTACCACTGCTCTAGTGGCATTGATTTTGACTCATAATGTGATGGGTATTATTTGAGAGCGCAGTTAAAAATTACATATATTACTAAGCACAAAATAAACAAGTAGTTTACCTAGAAATCGTCGTAATGAAATTCAAAAATTGCCACTGGTCTAGTGGCATTAATTGTGACCCAAATTGAGATACGAATTTTTTATTTCAGAACGCAGTTAAAATTGCATATATTAGTACGCACAAAACAAGCAGTTGCACCCAGAACTCCACTTAATGAAATGCAAACATTATCACAGCTCTAGGTGACATTGATTATGGTCCCAAAATGTGATGGGTATTATTTCAGAGCGCAGTTAAAATTGCATATATTAGAAAATAAGTTAATAAAATATGTTGGAAAAAAACACAACACAAACAGTTACATCCAGAATTCGTCTTAGTGAAATGCAAAAATTACCACTGCTCTAGTGGCATTGATTTTGACTCATAATGTGATGGGTATTATTTCAGAGCGCAGTTGAAAATTATATATTAGCACGTAAAAAACAAGCAGTTGCATCCAGAATTCGTCTTAGTCAAATGGAAAAATTACCACAGCTCTAGTGGCATTGATTTTGACTCATAATGTGATGGGTATTATTTCAGAGCGCAGTTAAAAATTACATATATTACTACGCACAAAACAAGCAGTTGCACCCAGAAATCGTCGTAATGAAATTCAAAAATTGCCACTGGTCTAGTGGCATTAATTGTGACCCAAATTGAGATACGAATTTTTTATTTCAGAACGCAGTTAAAACTGCATATTAGTACGCACAAAAGTAGCAGTTGCACCCAGAAATCGCCTTAAGAAAATTCAAAAATTACCACTACTCTAGTGGCATTGATTTTGACCCTAAATGAGAAAGGCATTTTTAATTTCAGAGCGCAGTTAAAATTGCATAGTACGCACAAAACAAGCAGTTGCATCCAGAAATTCTCTTAATGAAATTCAAACATTATCACAGCTCTAGTGACATTGATTCTGACTCAAAATGTGATGGGTATTATTTCAGAGCGCAGTTAAAATTGCATATATTAGAAAATAAGTTAATAAAATATATTAGAACATAACACAGAACAAAGAGTTGCATCCAGAAATCGTCTTAGTGGAATGCAAAAATTACCACAGCTCCAGTGGCATTGATTTTACCGAAAATGTGATGGGTATCATTTTAGAGCACAATTAAAAATTGCATATATTAGTACGCACAAAACAGGCAGATGCACCCAGAACTACTCTTAATGAAATTATAACATTATCACAGCTCTAGGTGACATTGATTATGACCCAAAATGTGATGGTTATTATTTCAGAGCGCAGTTAAAATTGCATATATTAGAAAATAAGTTAATAAAATATGTTAGAAAATAACACAAACCGAACAGTTGCATCCAGAATTCGTCTTAGTGAAATTCAAAAATTACCACTGCTCTAGTGGCATTGATTTTGACTCATAATGTGATGGGTATTATTTCAGAGCGCAGTCAAAAATTGCATATATTAGCACGTAAAAAACAAGCAGTTGCATCCAGAATTCGTCTTAGTGAAATGCAAAAATTACCACTGCTCTAGTGGCATTAATTTTGACTCATAATGTGATGGGTATTATTTCAGAGCACAGTTAAAAATTACATATATTACTACGCACAAAACAAGCAGTTGCACCCAGAAATAGTCGTAATGAAATTCAAAAATTTCCACTGGTCTAGTGGCATTAATTTTGACACAAATTGAGATACGAATTTTTTATTTCAGAACGCAGTTAAAAATTGCATATATTAGCACGTAAAAAACAAGCAGTTGCATCCAGAATTCGTCTTAGTGAAATGCAAAAATTACCACTGCTCTAGTGGCATTAATTTTGACTCATAAGGTGATGGGTATTATTTCAGCAGTTAAAAATTACATATATTACTACGCACAAAACAAGCAGTTGCACCCAGAAATAGTCGTAATGAAATTCAAAAATTGCCACTGGTCTAGTGGCATTAATTTTGACACAAATTGAGATACGAATTTTTTATTTCAGAACGCAGTTTAAATTGCATATTAGTACGCACAAAAGTAGCAGTTGCACCCAGAAACCGTCTTAAGAAAATTCAAAAATTACCACTGCGCTAGTGGGATTGATTTTGACCCAAAATGAGTTGCATCTTGTTTTATTTCAAAACGCCATTAAAATTTTAATATATCGTGTTGATGAAATTCAAAAATTACCATTTCTCTTGGTGGCATAGATTTTGACCCAAAATGATTTGAACATTATTATATTTCATAGCGCTATTAAAATTGAATATATTAGAAAATAAGTTAATAAAATAGCAAATAAAGTTAATAAAATATTAGCACCTAAAAACAAGCAGTTACACCCAGAAATCGTCCTAGTAGAATGCAGAAATTACCACTGATGTTAGTGACATTGGTTTTGACCCAAATAGAGATGGACATTTTTATTTCAGACCGAAGTTAAAATTGCATATATTAGTACGAACAAAACAAACAGTGGCATCCAGAAATCGTCTTACTGAAACGCAAAAATTACCACTGCTCTACTGGCATTGATTTTGACCCAAAATGTGATGGGTATTATTTCGGAGCGCAGTTAAAAATTGCATATATTAGCACGCACAAAAAAAGCAGTTGCACCCAGAAATCGTAGTAATGAAATTCAAAAATTGCCACTGGTCTATTGGCATTAATTTTAATCCAAATTAAGATAGGCATTTTTATTTCAGAAAGCAATTAAAATTGCATATATTAGTTCGCTCAAATGTAGCAGTTGCACCCAGAAATTGTCTTAACCAAATTCAAAAATTGCCACTGCTCTAGTGGCGTTCATTTTGACCCAAAATGAGATGCATCTTGTTTTATTTCAAAACGCAATTAAAATTTTCATAAATCGTCTTGATGAAATTCAAAAATTACCATTGCTCTTAGTGGCATTGATTTTGACCAAAAATGTGATGGGTATTATTTGAGAGCCCAGTTAAAAATTACACATATTAGTGCGCATAAAACAAACAGTTGCACCCAGAAATCGCCGCAATGAAATTCAAAAATTACCATTGCTCTTAGTGGCATTGATTTTGACCAAAAATGTGATGGGTATTATTTGAGAGCCCAGTTAAAAATTGCACATATTAGTGCGCATAAAACAAACAGTTGCACCCAGAAATCGCCGGCAATGAAATTCAAAAATTACCATTGCTCTTAGGTGTTTCATTTGACCATGAAAATGTGATGGGTATTATTTGAGAGCCCAGTTAAAAATTGCACATATTAGTGCGCCCAAAACAAACAGTTGCACCCAGAAATCGCCGCAATGAAATTCAAAAATTACCATTGCTCTTAGTGGCATTGATTTTGACCAAAAATGTGATGGGTATTATTTGAGAGCCCAGTTAAAAATTGCACATATTAGTGCGCCCAAAACAAACAGTTGCACCCAGAAATCGTCGTAATGAAATTCAAAAATTACCACTGCTCTAGTGGGATTGATTTTGACCCAAAATGATATGAACATTATTATATTTCATAGCGCTGTTAAAAATTGCATATATTAGTACGCACAAAACAAAAAGTTGCATCCAGAAATCGTCTTAGTGGAATGCAAAAATTACCACTGCTCTAGTGGCATTGATTTTGACCAAAAATGTGATGAACATTATTATATTTCATAGCCCTGTTAAAAATTGTATATATTAGTACGCACAAAAGTAGCAGTGGCATCCAGAAATCGTCTTAGTGGAATGCAAAAATTACCACTGCTCTAGTGGGATTTACTTTGACCCAAAATGAGATGGACATCCTTTATTTAAGAGAACAATTAAAAATTTCATATATAAGCGTGGAAAAAACAGGCAGTTGCATTCAGAAATCATCTTAATGAAATTCAAAAAGTAGCACTGCTCTAGTGGCACATATTTTCACCCAATATGATATCGGTTCTTGAATATGATACAGACTCTTGAATGATAGGCCATCGGATGGATATATGAATGAATATGATATGCCGTCGGCTCGGTTACAAAATGTATACAGAACGAGAAAATATATCAATATATATATATATTAGTAAAAATATATTACAATTTAAATTTATACAACGAAGAGAAATAACCATCGGGGTGAAAATATTAAATGACGTAAGTCATTGCATAAGTTGTTGCGCGCTGCTGCTACGTTGGCTTGAAGTGTTTAACATAAATGCTATTTCTTCGTTTGCCAAATTTCTTAAACTGAAAACTCAACGACGACGGCTAGAAGCTCACGACATTTTCCTTTTAATAAGTTCATCAGATCATGAGAGCAGCTAAATAATGCAACGTTCACAACAACTATTGTCTTTAAAGAAGAGAATTAACTTTATGCTTACCTACACACGTTTAACAATTATACTGTATCGGTTAAATGTAGGCACACAACAGTCAACGTATCTATGGGAATACACGACAGAGCAATTAATCGCATAGTTGAAATATTATTCACACACATATTTTGCAATATACTGCTTTCCATTTTTTTGCTTTTCAAATTTTACAATGTAGTACAATAAGGGAATTACTTAAATGTTCTTAAATTAGCAAATGTCTGCAACATAGCAAAAACGAAACTGCTTATCGCGTAAACTTGACAGTCTACCTCAGCCTTATCAGACATCTAGCGCTTAATACAAACTATATATAACATATATTTGTATCTACATCTATATATTTGTATAGAGTATTTATACCGCAAACGTACAGCGTATGCAAATTCTAAGGCTACACTACCTCAGAGGTTGTTCGAGCGCTCTGAAAAAGGTTGTACCACTCGCAGACATATATTAAATGATTGTACCGAAAGTATGTATTCATACAACCTTATACGAAGCATTATTCTAAGAAGCTGGTAATATTTCAGCTGAATATTAATTTGCGAAGAACGAGCATCATTGGTAATCAGCTAGAAGAGTAAAATGCTTCATTCATCTAGGTTATGCTAGAAATAGCTCACTACAACTGATGATCAAATCAGACAATGATGCTAATATATAACTCAAGGCAATACTACATAGATATTTGTTTTAAAATATAATATAAACAAATTGAACCTAAATTTATCTCTCTAACTATGGTATTTTGTAACATCCGATGTAAAATCCACACCCATTATTACAAAATTTCAATCCGTTCATTGCTAACCCAGAATTAGTGATTGCTACCAAAATGGGACAATTCCGTAACATTATTAGATTCAAATTTTACGATAGTTCACGAACAAACCTACAGTAAAATGCGTACACACTTAAGGTGACCCCGCCATACATCCAATAAGATCATTTGTGGGGTCATCTGAGGTATACTCACGCAAAACTGTGACGTGACAAATGAAAATGGCATTATAGTGCATCATTTATTGTTCGCGAACACCACTATTTGATTCAAATCCGATAACTGCCTTTCGCTAACCATTTATTATTCGTAGACAGGACATAACTAGTTTTCGATTGACTGGAACCCGTTCAGTAATGCATTTTTTGCAACATAACATAATATGAATGGTTAGCTGTATGTCAAAGAAACAATATAAATAAATATAATACTGCATCATATATAATTACAAAACAATACGCAGTGCAATACAACATAGATATTGATAAGCTGCAAAATATATTATTATTTACAACGATCCACTAACCACACTATTCTGTAACACACTATGGGTAATGGACATCCATTGCTACGGAATAAATACCACATGCAACCCAGTTGATCGCTTGCTCAGAATTAATGATTTGACCAGCCTATGACAATCAATAGCTTTCGTTTTGAGTTTTAATATTCTTGTCTGTTGTTGGCGACAAAATCTCTTATGGCAGTGCCATGCTAATAAAAAGGTTCTACGTTCTATAACTTATTGTTTGCGACCATATCTTTTAGATCCAAATCTGGTAATTTTCATTCGCAAACAATTTGCTCTTAGCGAACATTTGTTTTCGATTGATTAGAAACCGTTCCGTACTCAATTGTTTTTTTACAAAATAACAGAATAGAATGGTCAGCGGGTATATTACAAAGATGGTAAATAATCAATACAAACTAATATAATACGACATAATATTTCTTTATAAAATACACATAATCGTGTTAAGCAAGAATGTATATTCATCAAAGCAGTTGTAATTCGCTTGGAGTTGACAATCGCAAATTCACGTACATCATTTTGGGCCGCAATATTGGCAATTCGTAAATGCAGCTTTAATTTTTATAGTTTGCAAATTTAGATGAAAATTTGTATTAGTTCATTTCGGCATTCCAACTAAAACACCGACGAAATTTTTGAACCCCTACGCGCGAAGTGATGCTAAAATCTATAACGCTACATCTTATAAAATGGTACCAGGATAGAAAAAATATATGCTCGAATAAAATCCTGTCAAAAATAGTCTAAGAACACATTTTTAATTTACAACTTTGCTGCTACATCAAAATTCGGCACCAAGCAGTTCAGTCCTAATTAAAACATCTAATCATTTATGACTACGCAATTGTTAAAGCTGAATTTAGCTTTAAACATATATTCATTTCTTTTCTTAGCAACAATAATATGGCTCTATATCAAAATTAAATATTATTATAAATTCAGTGCTAAAGCGAGTATTGCTACGCATCACTCTTCAATAATAAGATAGTATTTATACTTCACAATATATTAAATGTAAAATATCACAAAAGTAAATAAAGATATTAGAAAAATTACTGAATTAATAAACATAAATTAATACAAAAATAGCTATTAACCCTTTAATGCCCAAATTGATTTTCGTATTGTGTAATAGTTGACATACTGCGTGTCCGTGAATGGAGTTGAACACAAAACTGTAAAATTGCAAGCGCCGTACCCAAACCAATGAGGTACCTAGGAGATATCGCTCTATTCGTCTAGGAATACCACAAACTAAGCCAATAACAAATATGCAGAGGAACACTATACAGAACAAATTCTATCAACACACCCTTTCGATATTTGCGTTGTCCAGGTTTTAGAGTACTTGGCATTAATGGGTTAACTGCTAATGCTTATTTTTATTTTGTCAATTTTTTTTATTATTTTAATAATAATATATTCTTTTTTCTTCTCTATTTTTTATTTTTTTTTATTTTTTTATTTTTCTATATTTTATTTTCCATTTTTTTCATTTATTTTATTTTTTATTTTTATTTTTTTTTATTTTCCATTTTTTTTCATTTTTATTTTTTCATTTTTTATTTTTTTTTATTTTTTTATTTCTTTTCTATTTTTATTTTTATTTTCTATTTTTTTTATTTTTTCATGTTTATTATTTTTCGTTTTTTTTTTGTATTTTCTTTTTAGCTTCGTATGCTGACCAGTGGCGCAGGTGACCACGTATAGTTCGCCAGCATGAGGATGGAGTTTCCTAGAAATAAATAATATAGTTTCGTATGACATGCTGTTGTCTTTACTGACCAATGATTGCTATTATGGGCAAGTTGTGATATTTTCTCAGTTTGTTTCAATGACTATGTGTAAAGAATACATGAAATCAACAACGTTAACAGGAGGAATTTTGAATATATACCTCAATGAATACTTCAAAATAGTTATAATTAATGTTCAAATATTAAAGTTCAAAATAGCTCTGTTAATTCAAAAGTAGTTATTTCCATAACATAGCAATAAATCATAAAAACTTCTTTGGCCGCAACGTGTATTTTGCTTTGTTACTGCCGCCGACAAATACTGCGACTCCATCAACTGATGAAAGTTATGTAACGTGCGAAATATTTCTACAATGTTTCAAGCTTGTCTTATGCATATGCTATTCTAGTATATTCTATCACCCCATATTATAAATATCATCACATGCTGCATATAGCATATGCCGCTGCCCTCTTAGCTGGGACGTGCTGCGTTAAGCACTATATATTTCTATAATCTGAATTTACTATCGTGGGAACAGAATTTACTATTTCTTCACCATAGCGGAACCTACAGTTAATGCATTCTTTAAGCGACGACTCTAATAAATAGAAATTGTGCAAAAACACAAGAATAGCCTAGCATGTCACAAGTCACTTCACTACTTCAGCACAAGCACAAATCTAACACCACTGCTTTATACCAAAACGAAACTTATTTAAAATAACATATCCCAAAATATAGTAGCAAGAATTATGCCATAAACACATGTACGACAAATTGTTCATCGCTTCAACTAGTTAGCGGATGTTACTAACGGATTTATATCTGACATTTACCTTCTTATATTTCGCAAAATACCTAGCAGTAAAATTTTCCATCATATAAAAACTAGTCAAAAATACTCGTAATAATACAGGGAGTAAGTATTTAATTAGCGACTGGTGGACTTTTTGAAAACCGTTGTTAGCTAAATACAAACAATACATTTTATGACAAATTATGTTTGATTAAACCTAAGAACGCCACCTACCATCATCCCCTCCGATCATTAATTATTCGTGATCGCTTATTCGACGTATTAACCACATGTCAAGATATAACAGAACATAAAACTGGTGTTTTGCGCAACGCAACCAAAATGTTAAGAAACTAAGTATTGCGCTACTAAAGATGTTACTTCTAAAACAATAACAAACCGTTTTTGAAGTTTAATGTGGTAAATTTATATTTTGCTAACGGATTTAAATATAACCGCTTACTGTTTTAAAGACATATACCTTCATGCGATGCTTTCAGAATATAGTTTACCGCATTGGATAATAATATAATATATCGTCGTAAAACAGCAGCAGTTGCATTGTGTAAGCTAAAGATAAACCGTTTTGTAAACCTGCGCTCTGCGGTCGGGAACAAAATATTTTTAATATGTGATAGCCTATTGCAACTATTGAATTGCCTTTCACTGTGTCTTACATATGGTTCAGAAGAAGATAGTAGTGCAGTTTAAGCTTACACATGCATTTTACATTGCCAGCTTAAACACACTTAAGAAATCAGGCAAATTAATGCTTCAAATTTTTTTGAGCCGTCTATAAAGGCGTTTTGTGCTCTTGTATAATTTTGGACAGGTAATCGAACTATAGCTCCTGTTCTGAACCACAGTGTTTGAAACACTTTCAGCGTTTTTGCCTGCATAGAGCATGTACTATAATGCGGTATAAATCCCATTCGTTGTTCACATTCAACAATTGCAGTTTATTATCATAATTCTCTTACGTTGTCCCACCAAACCCCTGTAATGGTGCGAAATTAGCTATACAGATAAAATTTATTTACTTCAACGTAAATCCATCCTTTGATTACACGCAGCATGTTCAGCGGCAACTCGTCGCTTCTCAGCCAATCGCTCAGACCACCTAGTGGCAAAACAGGTGGCTTTTGCGGGCACCTGCTAGCATGTATGTTGCGGCCCACCTCGTCCTTGAATAAGGTGCCCTTCTTTGTGTACGCAGTTCCACAATGAGGGCAGAGTGGTGCGTGTGGCGGGGGCGGCGGCAGCTGCTGTTGGATTTGATGAAAGCCACGTCTGCGAGCTTCATCAATAGAGATTCGAGGCGCGTCATCAGAGCCCGCAGAACCCGACGCCAAAACAGGCTGTGGATTATCTTGCGTTGAACCGTGCGTAACAGGTTGATCTAGCCCGCTGTCGTCGAATTGTAGCTGAACGACCGGGGACACACCTAGCTGCCGCGAAATAAATGGTGGCAAGCGAGTACGAGGCTAAAATTGGATATACCTTCAATGCCGCAATTGTGATATGCGCGCATATAGAATCAAAAAACAAAACGATAGAATTCATACATTAAAATGTATTCAATCACATATTTTTTCTAGAACCAAATCCCTGTTAAAGGCGGATTTGGATGTTAGAATTGTGTCGAATAATACAGTTTATCGCATAATTTTTATAAAATAATGTTAAGTTTGTAACATTTATTCTAGCAGAATCTATTGAAAACCGAATTTGATGTAATCCAGGAATCAGCAAAACCACAAATATATAGTGGAACAGTAAATAAGTTCACGTTACCACTAAAGCTTATTTGACCCAATTTACTAGCACTCAAGCCAAAAATAATGGTGCTCACGACCGGTATTAATGCTGTCCTAATCCTAGAACCATTCGCATAATCAAATAAAGTTGTTTCGGACAGGCTGACATACTGCAGCAAATCATATGAATTTTAACTATATAGGCTCCGAGCTGTATCCAGTTATACTGGAATTGATTCGAACTAAAACCTATTCTGTACTAAACTGATTTTTTGAGTTTTTTCGAGAGGCCGTTTTAGCCGTTTGCTCCTAGATGCAAACAAGTTATTGCACTTGCCGTGTAACCGAACATACTTTTTCATGTTTTGTTTTAAATCGCGAAAGTATGAACCTCAATTCCTATTTATATAGTTGTAATGGTTTAACAAAAATTCAATCAATATGGCTACAAGTTGTATTATAGTTTACCATCTTCTTATTGAACTGTTTTCTGAATTTAGCTGCGTAGCTTATATGGACCAAGCGAGGGGTATCTCATTAGATCCATAGTAGATTGAAATTTGCTCAAACGTTCCTCAATTAAGGATGGTAACTATATACAGCAACATCTCAAATTGACATAACCATACTGTGGGTTTAACAAATAATTATCTTCAAGCATGCCGAGACTTTTAATATACCATACAATAGTGTTTTGGCAATAATACAGTCTTGATTCATCTGTTTCTCAAGCGTTCGATGAATACGTTCAATAACTGGATACAACCAAGCCGTAATGAAGATTTAACAATTAACTAACGCAGTATAAGAGTTCAAACTAATCACACTTGATATTTTTATGTTGACTTTACTTACCTGAATAAATTGCAATGTGTTTATCGTACTATATATGTATGTACAACCTAAGGAATCACTATGAAATATTATTATATTGCACTCTCAGTTTGGATACTTCATTTCACAATAATTTCAATTCAGAATGGTTTGCAATTCTTCTGCAGCGCACCAAACCAGCCAGGCAATAACTAACATATCTGATCTTGTAGCTGTATAAAATTAATTGTCTTGATACGTACCCAGGTGCCGCCGCTGCGATAACTGCCAAGATAAATGTTTTCCTCTGTGGCCTCGGGGCGCCAAGACGACACCGGACTTGGAAGTTGGCCACAACGTCCATCAGAAGTAGATAGCTGAATTAATAAATCATGGCAATGTGAAACTATCAAGTTAAATTGCTAACAAGACAAGTACACTATTTTTGAACAGAAAGCAGGACGGATGTTGCAGCTATTATAAAAAATTTTAAATCCATGTTTCATTAAATCTCCAATACATATAAGCAGCAATATTTTATCAAGTGGTCATTAAAACCGTAACGCTACAGGTACTTGAACAAGGAAAAAGAGTTAATTTACCGAATTTTGTAGAATTGATACTACAGACAACTATGCAATCGGTGGTCATGAAATACTCACTAGAACATAAACATTGGTATTAACAAAAATTGTGTTTCATTATGGGGCTTGGTGGTGTTCTGTTCGATGCTAGAAAATAAAGGAAAAAACGCAGTAGCATATACCTACGCTTTTATAGATGTTTGAGTAGCTTCAACAATACAGTAAACTTTGCATAGTATCAAACATTATGCAGAGTTTACGTTATAAAGGACCCCTACGTGAAAGTTTTGTCCACACTCAGTGTCTCTGCCACCATTAAATATATGGTGTCTTGGACACCATTGTGTTTCTGATAGTATTTTCAGATAGGTAGTATAGTGTTGATAATAGTATGGTGCAGACCACACCGCAAAATTTATACTTTGTTAGGTACACCTTGCTGTTATTTACACGCCTTATATAATGTGTTTGTGAACGGTGTCCTTGACACTTCTGTATTACACAATAGGTAGATTTAGCCGCTATAATTAAGTTGAGGGTGTCTCGTACACCATCTATTGCACTATATAGTGTAGCTATATACCGTATACTTATGGACGGTATGGTCTAGACCATTGGGGACAAAGCTTTCACATGGGGGTCCTTTATAAATGTACACGCCGCTTTACTTCGGCAAAAACTAGGCTTGCTCCTTATCGCTCTAAGACTCAAAGATAACTATGTGCGCGGGCTTCTGTACTAACATAAATTTAGACATATGACGACATATTTAGACATACGATTTAATAAAAACATTTGATATTAAAAAATAGTAAAATCACATGCTTAGTTTGTGTTTGGAATCTTATACTTATTTACAAATTATTTTAACTGCTATTATTTAGTTCAGAATGCCTGATGCAGCAAAAAAATTTGATACATACAGATTAAGGTGAAGCGTAATTATGAATAACGTGTTATAATCGAAAAGCATGAACAGATTAAACTAGGTATTGTTTCATTCTAAAAACACTGTTTTCACCGTCTGCGGAGATCATAACTCATTACCATATGAATGCATCGTCACGAATTTTATTATTTAATCACAAATTCAGTCTATTGGCGCCCTGTCACTAGACGCTATGCACACCGACCCATCTTTCAGTTCATAATGTGCCCTACAGGGTCAGATTTTTTGAATTTTGGCCATGGCTATGTTTCACTACCTATATTTCGAAATAGAGGCTTAGCAGCGAAAAACCACCATACAAAATCCTCCTATAGACAGCTACAGCTTTGCGGTTATGCATTTTTTGTCAGAGCTGCCGTTTTCGAGCGATGAGCAAAAGCTTAAAAATTTAAAAAAGTTTTGCAAAGCAAGTGTTTGCTTGTTGGGGTGAACTACGGGATTATAGGGTTACTCAACCCGTTACACAGGTTGGCTTCATTGTATTAACAGCATATTGGCTGTAATATTACCCTTGCGATATCGTGCCGGATCAAAATTAGGTAAATTTTTAAATTAGAAATAGTCAAATTTTGCCACGTTTCTAATATAGGTGGTGTATGTACGTAAATCGAATGTGTATGCATGTTTTCGGGGTTGCTAAATACTGTAAAAGCAGTTGTATTTGCGTGGTATTCATCAAATAAGGTAAGGCTTTTCTGGGCCATTGCTGCCAAAAAATGACTCTTCAAATTACAATTTTTCTTAATATTTGTGATTTATACATTTCAAAAGTTTTTGTCTAACTAATCTATAAATTTCAAGTTACTAACTTTGTGAATGCAATACATCTTTTTAAATTATATTTTTATTCTTAAATATTCCGCGGATTTGAACCTGGAAATAATCCTTTAAAAGTATCCTTTTAACGCGTACAGTGCCAAACGTATTAACGGACACCCCTGAGAGGTGGGTTGCCTGGAACCGTGAGCGGTGAGTTCCTTGGACACCTGAGCCGTGAGTTACCTGGATCCTTGAGCGGTGAGTTGTCTGAATACCTGAGTGGTGAATTGCCTGGATCCCTGAGTGGTGAGTTGCCTGGACCCCTCAACGGTGAGTTGTCTGGACCCCTGAGCGGTTTGTTGCATGGAACCCTGCTCGGTGAGTTGTCTGGACCACTGAGAAGTGTGTTGCCTGGACATTTGTGCGATGAGTTGCCTGGACCTTGAGCGGTGAGTTGCCTGGACACCTGAGCGGATGTTGACTGGACCCCGCAGCCTTGAGTTGCCTGGACTCCGGAGCGGTTTGTTGCATGGAACCCTGCTCGGTGAGTTGTCTGGACCACTGAGAAGTGTGTTGCCTGGACATTTGTGCGATGAGTTGCCTGGACCTTGAGCGGTGAGTTGCCTGGACACCTGAGCGGTGAGTTGCCTGGAACTCTGAGCGGTGAATTGCCTGGACACCTCAGCGGTGAGTTGCCTGTATCCCTAAGCGGTGCATTGCCTGGACCCCTGAGCAGTGAGCAGTGAGCGGTATGTTGCCCGGACCCCTCAGCCTTGAGTTGCTTGGACCCTTGAGCGTATGTGTTGCCTGGACCCCTGAGCGGTGTCATTGCTTTATGATTTTGAACATCACTTCCGCGCCGTGTAAACAAAAGTAATATGGTATTACCTAGCTGCACGAATCCTAGTATGAACGTTACATAAATATTAGCCATACCTAGATATATCTTAACATATAACATGTCCAACTATTATTCAAATAAGCGCGAGTTATATGTTAAGTTAAATGTCTAGGAATTGCTAATGTTTATGTAGCGTTCATACTAAGATTCATGCAGCTATGTAACACCCTGCTGTTGCTTCTGTTTACACGGCAGTCGAGAATACTGTTATGATTTTGAACATCATTTTCGCGCCTGTAAACAGAAGTAATACCAGGGTGTTACCTATCTGCTCGAATCTTAGCATGAACGTTACGTATATGTTAGCCATACCTAGATATATCTTAACATATAACATGTCCAACTATTATTCAAATAAGCGCGAGTTATATGTTAAGTTAAATGTCTAGGTATGGCTAATGTTTATGTAGCGGTCATACTAAGATTCGTGCAGCCAGTTAACACCCTAGTTTTGCTTCTGTTTACATGGCAGTTGAGAATACCATGTTATACTGTTACGATTTAGAATATCACTTGCGCACCGTGTAATAAAAGTAATACCAGGGTGTTACCTAGCTGAACAAACCTTAGTATGAACGTTATATAAATGTTTGCCATACCTAGACATATACCTTAACATATAAACTCGCGCTTATTTGAATAATAGTTGACCATTTTCATATGATAACCAGCAGCCAAGTGTCCTAATTTTAAAAGATTATGTCACTGTGCAATCAAAAATGTACTCTGATGTTTTAAAAGACACTGTAATACAAAGCACTAATTCTGTCTTACAGCAACAACATTTTATAGAAATCGAATCTCATCAGAGATTAAGTCGGTCGGGTTGTTTATAACTTGGCGTATCATTTTGAAAATTTAATTATTAAAATATAACTTCAGGTTTAATATAAATTTAAAGTTGGCTTACTAAATTTTGACAGACGTTGAACAACCTGGCGTAGCTGTCGGGTTCAGACCTGTTTGAAGGTGTCTAAAAGTAAACAAAGCATAATATTGTAACCTAGGGACTCTAATCATTCTCAATACCGAAAACGTTTTGTTGTGTAGGTTTCCTGGCATATTACGTGCAAAATGTGAGCAGTTTTGTCCCCAACATCCTTTCGCAAGAAACTAACATCTTAGATGAATGGCTAGATATATTTTAGTCATCGACCACGTGCTAAAAGGACATTTAATGTCGGAACCATTGTAGGATGTATCCTCTAAGCTGGTTGTAACTAAAGATCGTTCTGATTTGGGGTCCCAAATCCGATCAGTTTGAGTTTTTCCGGATATAAAACAAGTCAATTACTTATGTCGCATTGTTAAAGGCGTCTTTATAAATTTGCCATTCCCGAACGAGTTTGGTTCAAATCACTTTGGAGACAGTATTGTCGTTTCAAACCAAGCTTATAGTGCGTTGTAGAATATTGTTACTGCTCAAGACTGAATTAAATCGTACTACGAGTCATATAATAAGTTAAATAAATTTGCATTACGAGTCATATAATTTTTGTCAAGTTGTTATGAAATGTTGAGTAGTAACAATATTCTTCACCCCATCATGGTCCCACAGTTATTATACAGACAATTCGGAACGTATAAACTAAATGGGACCAAACTTTTCAAATGTATGTTGCTCAAAGTGGCCAAAGTAAAGCTTATTCGTAGTGGTCCAACTAAAGGTTGCACGTTTGTGGGCGTTCGGGCCTACATACATCATATAAAGCTGCAGGCTTCATACAAGAACCTTAGGTTAAGCTAAAGGTCAGGCTTAATTGTAGTGTGTCTAGGGTGGTACAAGCGGCTTATAACTTGCCCAAAAGCTAACGACTTTGGTGTTAAATAAGTTGTCTGTACCTCCAATTCACTCCGAACAGAAACTACCCTATTTTCAGTTTAGCAAGCAACTCTCTATTCATAGAACAAAATGAGCTAACGTTTAGCCTGTCTCACAATATTATAGTATCGATTCTTTGTTTGGTGTCATAGGTTTCAGCGTGATATAAATCTCATACGTTCAATCTCTGAGGCCAAACTAATGCATAGGCTATATTTTGGCCACACCTTTTCCTATACTCTGATGTTTTAATATTTTGCTTTAGTTAAAAGACATAATCGACTTTCAAACCATTGTAAAGAATGCTTTTACTGTCGGACATTATTGCAGTAACTTAAGACAACACTTCGTGACTGTCTTCAACGTTGGACTCTTTTTCAGGCCTCAAAAGGGCTGCATGTAACGTTATTGACTGTATTCTAATTTCAGTGATTTCAATATCCTTAACCATATAAAATTAACAGTTCTCGATAAAGCAACGACCTCTTAGCAGCAACTATTTTCAAAATAAAAGGGCTCTGACACCACAACCAACATAAATCATTTTAATGTACTATAATGCA
>JASANE010013008.1:0-14085 GCA_030248225.1 Trileptium ribeirensis
ACAGCTTAGAGCGAGGGTTCCCCCACTTAGGCTTAGGTTTACTGTATCTTTCATAAGGACCTACGCTAATGCGCAGGCTTAATATATCGAGAACGGCTGGCATCCATTACACTTTGCCCGGCTCAGAGTTAATACCTTGGCCCAGTGGTACTTACTAAATAGTGTATGTCTGCCGTGCCAAGGGGTATCGGATGCTTCGGAAAGGGTAGCTCCTCTCAGGGAGACGGGGTCACCCCGGCTGCGCGGGTCGTTAGGGACGATAAATTTTCAAATTGTTTTTGGAACCCAATTTTTTTGAATCGTCATCGATGTTTGCCGATGTTATTTTTCCCCGATTTTTGCCAATTTTGCCCAATTATTGCTTATTTACTCCACTTTTGGCATAACTTTGCAAAGATTTCCCGCTCACCTTTGACATGGAAGGGCGGCGGGTGTGTGCAGCTCAGGAGGTATCAAGC
The DNA here is from genome assembly GCA_030248225.1 of Trileptium ribeirensis. NCBI lineage: Eukaryota > Metazoa > Nematoda > Enoplea > Enoplida > Thoracostomopsidae > Trileptium > Trileptium ribeirensis. The sequence continues at coordinate 459 of JASANE010013008.1, forward strand.
TACCGCGCAGGTTGGGGAACCATCGCCGGCTCGAGCGAGATCCGAGCCTCAGAGATATAATCGCCCTATCCCACCTCGGAGCATATATGCTATACACAAACACATTACATACGGTGAATAAATATCAGCACGATGTAGCTGATACTGTATAACTTTTTGAAAAATTTTGCGGTGCAGTCTACACCGTACTATTACCAACACTACCTACGTGTGCTATCTTAAAATTCAATTACAACGCCATGGTGCCCAAAACACCATATAACGGATGGAGGCAGGGACACTCAAGGTGAACAAAAATTTTCATAAGGAATCGTGTATTTTAAATAAACGTGTGATTTCGGAATTATAATTGTTTGCCAACCACAACCGATAAGGTAGGTTCGGATATGCAGACGGTGTCGATAGAACCAGATTGTAGTGTGTTGTACAAGAAGCTCTTTGTATCCGGCTTTCAGCAGTGTAGGTGCATTGCAACTGGCAGTTTTTAATCGTTGTTTGTTTTTTAATTTGATTTTGAATATGGAGATGTTGACAGCGATAAAAGTGATGGTTTTTTACCCATCGAATATTTGTGGTAACATCCTATGGACAGAGAAGTCCCTTACGCCGTCGCTCACTTATCACGCTAGCCACGCGGGATAAGCAGAGCGCGTGTCTACCCAGAACGCAATAGCAGGGTGACAACTTTGTTGTAAACGATTCCTGATTTTGGTTTCGTGGAAATGTTAATCCACGAGGTATGAAGCTGCGATTGGTTATTTGAAACTTTACATAGCCGTACATGCAAATATGCAAATGTTGTAAGGACTACACGGTTTGCGCTAAGAGGAGGCGGCAGCTACACCAGAGACCATTCCCAGAACATAGAAACTGAGTTTCTTATAATCCATGAACTAAGAATTGCAGACGGGGGACGACTGAAAAGAAACGACTTATACTTACTAACAGGCCCGGCTCTAGGGTATGGCTAACTGGGCTATAGCCCACAGGCCACCTTTGGGGACAGGCCATTTTTGGGCGACTGCATAAGTTTTAATGCCAATTTTCTAACAAAGGCTTAAATTTTTATCTAAGTCAGGCCATTCATGGATAGCGACCACCCAAGAATTGCTATGAAACTGTAACTCCAGGCCATAAATCCTTTAAAATGTCACAGTTTCGTAAGTGCATGGCACTAGCAGGCAACCATTTTACATTGTATCAAACGTAAGTCTCTTTGACCTATCGGCCCAATCACCTCATTGGCGGCTCAGTTCCAAGTGACTATGGTTCTCCCATCCTTTCGCTAATGGTTACCAACTGCTCAGGTGAACGATCATTTTCAAGGTTCAAGCTAGTCAAAAACTTTTATCGTTCAACAATTGAAGAAGAAAGACTTTCAGCTCTTGTGCTTATGAGTGTTGAATCTGAATTACTTCGCAGCCTTGAATTCGCGGACTTTAGTGGATACATTTGTTGAAATGAAGAGCCGTAAGAAAGATTTGTAGGAACTGATAGGTGGATACAGACAGACAACATGCAAAGGTAAGAAACGACATGAAATATAATTGATATTTGTTAAAATGTATATTGGTCATAGTATTTGTGAAGTGTTTTCTGTGCCACAGTATAGAGAATTAGTGAATGTGAGCTAGTGGAACATACCAGTATCTGAAACGTTTTCGGCAAACAGGCCACATCAAACCATCAGCCCACAGGCCACAATGAGCTTGAGACGGCCCTGCTTACTAATACATTTTAATATTTTAACCGAATACTATTGAAAACTGAGTTTCTTCTAATTCATGAACTAAGAATTGCAGACGGGGACGACTGAAAGGAAACGACTTATACTTACTAATACATTTAAATATTTTAACCGAATACTATTGAAAACTGAGTTTCTTCTAATCCATGAACTAAGAATTGCAGACGGGGGACGACTGAAAGGGAACTGCTTATACTTACTAGTACATTTAAATATTTTAACCGAATACTATTGAAAACTGAGTTTCTACTAATCCATGAACTAAGAATTGCAGACGGGGACGCTGAAAGGAAACGAATTACACTTACTAATACATTTAAATATTTTAACCGAATACTATTGAAACTCAGGAAAAAGGCACTGAAAGACATGAATCATACTTTCATGCTACAAAAAATGTCACCTTCCGGAATGCAAAAAACTACCACGGAATCTCGCAATTAGTAGTCGGCTATAAAATGTTGGAAGCGATATTTCGTTCTCAATTGATTTCGTGTTATTAGCAATAACCTAATTGTCGAAGCAAATGAAACGGAGTGCAGGTCTAGAAGAGGCCGTGCCGAACCAAATATCTGCACTCCATCAACTTATTAAATAAAGACATGAATACCGACGTCTATCATGACCTTTACGAACATCCAGGCCGCCTGCTATTCGATCTGTCGGGATTGTGTTTGCTTGGAAAAATGGAAGCCGGCAGAGCTTTTACTTTTGATATTAAAATCAGTGCGCTTCAAAGATCAATCATGTCTCCACCGTAACTCAACTGTTGAATTTACTGGGTGCTGAAAACATATTTCACCGAGCCTACCACTGGAACAATGATTAGATCATATGTTGAAAGGCTTATTGATTCGGCCTACGCTGATGACATCGCATTGCTGGCAGAATCATAAAGGGACACGGAAAGCATGCTTAACTCCTTTATACTTAGTCTATATTATATGGACTTGAAATAAATAAAGCGAAACCAAGGTCATTCACAGGTAAAAAGGAAACCGCATCCGCGATCGCCATTGTCGACAGTTGGCTAGAAAACGTGAAAAATTTCATCAATCTCACATCTGCCAAAAGAGGCACGGGCTCAACGAATATTGACAATAGAATAGCCTTCGACACAGACGCATTTGGTCAACTTACAAACTCATTGTGGCGAAAACACTACAGCACTAATAACACCAAATTGAGAGTGCATTGTGACTATACTTCTCTATTGTCTAAAAACACGTACCCTAAATGCGGAACATGTCAAATATTGAATGTATTTAAGCGAAATCGCCTATGAAAGATTATGGGCATGTCGAGACTGCAACGCATAACAAATGAACTCGTCTTTCCGTTAGCGGGCGGTTAACTGGCAATGAAACAACGAATGACACCGCGCCGAGTCCGCTCACCTTGCCATATCATAAGAACATACTACAATCGCTTCGTAAAGTAAATTCTCCTTGCAACGTAACGGGCTCACGGGAGAAGACCGCTTAAAAGTCTATTTCACACGTGAAAAAAATCATTTCGTCGCTAACATAACCATCTATTTCAAGCGTGCCATGGCACCGCGGTCGGACTCACCCCTTTTAAGTAATGTCCGAAGCAGCACAACCCGACAACCCTGGCGTGCACGAATCCAACAATTTGTGGTCCATACATGGACAGATACAGGTAATAGAGGTAATAATATTGGTAGTAAGAAATATGTACATGGCCAAACTGAACAAAGCAGAGAACACCATATTAATTGCTCCAGGGTAGTATACCTTTTATCATTACTTCAGGGTGTTCTTGCATTAGTTAAGAGTGGCTTCAAAAGTTGTAGGATTTGTCTTTAAACGGTATTTTTCTTGATGTTTTCCGGTCATTGGTGAACACTACAGTACACTAAAGCCTGATTTTTATAAATTTTCAGTGTTATTTTTGTCTGATGTACAACAAAACAAACATATTTAAAATGTCAAAAACTTACCGTATATGTCGGGACTTCGATCAAAGTTTGGTAGTATAATGATTTGAAGTATATTAATACTTCAGCTTTTCCCCTATAATAAAATTTGCATTAATTTATGCAAATTAATTGTGTTAATAACGCATAAACTGTGTGTTGTGTTGTTAAAAGTAAAAACTCTTTTCCCAAGTCTTGTGAAATGAATACTGTTCGCAAATCGAAATCAGTAAATTGAATGAACAGTATAATGCCATGCAACAAAACGTCAGGAGCCAAGTATGATTCCAAAAACGACTCGGTATTTGAATGAAGCTCAAAAACAGTGTTGATTATTAATAGGGGAACCTGATCATAACGATATAATGCCATGCAACCAAATGTCTGAGCATAGTCAGAAGGCAAGTATGATTCCAAAAACGGCTCGGTATTTTAATGAAGCTCAAAAACTCTGTTGATTATTAATAGGTGAAACTTATCATAACTATATAATGCAATGCAACCAAACGTCTGAGCATAGTCAGAAGGCAAGTATGATTCCAAAAACGGCTCGGTATTTGAATAAAGCTCTAAAACTCTGTTGATTATTAATAGGGGAACCTGATCATAACGATATAATGCCATGCAACCAAATGTCTGAGCATAGTCAGAAGGCAAGTATCATTCCAAAAACGGCTCGGTATTTTAATGAAGCTCAAAAACTCTGTTGATTATTAATAGGTGAAACTGATCATAACTATATAATGCAATGCAACCAAACGTCTGAGCATAGTCAGAAGGCAAGTATGATTCCAAAAACGGCTCGGTATTTGAATAAAGCTTTAAAACCTGTTGATTATTAATAGGTGAAACTGATCATAACTATATAATGCCATGCAACCAAACGTCTGAGCATAGTCAGAAGGCAAGTATGATTCCAAAAACGGCTCGGTATTTGAATAAAGCTCTAAAACTCTGTTGATTATTAATAGGTGAAACTGATCATAACGATATAATTCCATGCAACCAAATGTCTGAGCATAGTCAGAAGGCAAGTATGATTCCAAAAACGACTCGGTATTTGAATGAAGCTCAATAACTCTGTTGAGTATTAATAGGGGAACTTGATCATAACGATATAATGCCATGCAACGAAATGTCTGAGCATAATCAGAAGGCAAGTATGATTTCAAAAACGGCTCGGTATTTGAATGAAGCTCAAAAGCTCTGTTAATTATTAATAGGGGAACCGATTACAACGATATAATGCTATGCAACCAAATGTTTGAGCATAGTCAGAAAAGAATTATGATTCCAAAAACGACTCGGTATTTGAACGAAGCTCAAAAACTCTGTTGATTATTAATAGGTGAAACTGATCATAACGATACAATGCCATGCAACCAAACGTATAAGCATAGTCAGAAGACATGTGTGATTTCAAAAACGATTCGGTATTTGAATGAAGCTCAAAAAATCTGTTGATTGATTATTAATTGGTGAAACTGATCATAACGATATAATGCCATGCAACCAAACGTCTGAGCATAGTCAGAAGGCAAGTATGATTCCAAAGCGACTCGGTATGGCATCTAGGCTACACATCATGCTAAACGCAATACGTTTGCTATCTATTACCAAAAATAAATTAGTTCGTTTTTGAAAAAAACATTGCTTTTAGCGCTAATCTTAATTTGGTAACATGCGTTTCTTATTGCGATAATATTTTAACCACCCCAGCGGCCCTGAGAGACGTTAGACAGTTTGCTTAATAAGGACCTGCTTAGATCAAGTAGTATGTGAAGCGTCAAAACATTAAAATACTTAAAGGTTGCCTATGGTATTTGTAACGACCTAAGCTTATGCTGCGGTTTATGATTATTGTGTGAACAGAGGTACCGTTAGGTAATTCGCAATTCAGTTGCGTCATTCCGCATTACGTGGGACATTTTTTATTAAAAAAGTCAACTTTATAATAACTTAGCAAGTTACTGTAAACAATTACGGCTTAGAAAAGCCGAATTGCTTACAATTAGTTTTATTGAAGTGTTTCTATAACCGGTACATTGGTAAAAATCGCTGAACATCAAAACTTGCAAGGAAGATATTGTGGTAGTTGGAATTCAACACTTAGCAACTTGTATGGCGCAAGTTACAAAATCATGATAAACAAGCTACCCTGTCGGAAACACATGCTGTGTGTCAAGAACTTTCGTTTGAAAACGAAAAAGTTTTCTTCTTAAAAGAAGAATGTCACATCAGTCATATTGCTATTAACAATAGAATTTATGCGCCTGGACTACATATAGTTATTTAAATATAAACTTTACGACGGTTCAGCATAATATATAGTTTTTGAAACATGTCAAATTATTTGACTTCAGCGTTTGCGAATGTTCTATCTATGAATTATCAAGAATGAATTCAGACCTGGTAAAGTTGGTAATATAATTTTCGATGTTATCAATTCTCGGAATTCCTAAATGTTTTAATCTCAATTGTAGTCAACAAATCCGAGACGTTTGCTGCATGCCATTTTTGCCTGGCATGCAGACTCCAGCTGTCGGATCTGAAAAGGCTTTTATGACTATAACATATACGTGCAGTGCAGTGCAATTAAAGCTTTAATGCACACTCTGACAGAAGGTGAAATCAATGTCACAGCCTGACGGCTGTGACAACAAAATCTTCGTTGACTTTAACAATCAATAATCAATGAATATTGTCCATACTTACTGCTGTAGACGTTCAAACTGCTTGTAGAAAATATACGTGCAGCTGCATATGGTTTGTGTATGTTATATGTTTCCGGGTGGGGGGAGGCTTTCGGCCTCCCAGACGTGTTTGTGCGGTTAACGGAGCTACAGAGGACCTGCGACGCTGCGAAACCAGCTATGCATTCCGTGCTTCTAGGGAGGGAGGTTCGGGTGACCTGCGAGGGGACCTGGACCTCAGTCGGTAACCCCCTGCGAGCATTAAAATAAGTGTAACGTTGTGCGTATGTACACTTCTTGCGTATTTTTGTTATTTACTTGTGCAAATAATTATATAAAGCGTGAGCAAGTGACAAAATCCCAACTACCGTCGTACGAACAAAACGTAATTAAATACGAAATTATATGGCTAACACCAAAAAATACCTGGTATTCCAATAAATATAACTGGGTATATTTATGTAAACGTTCTCGCTTTTGAGGCTTCAGTAAAGTCTCCGAGTCTTTTTCAGTAAAAATTCTTACAATATTACATAAACCTAGTACTTTTACAGGATTAGGAACACTATAACCATTTGCATTGTGGTTACTTTTTGATGGAAGGCTATATTGGGTAGCGACATAGGTTGTGGTAACTATTTCAATAATTGGAAATAGAGCAACTATTCCTCAACATACCGTCTAATAATTGAGTTATAAGCTTGAATTGAAGGCAATGTCAAAATTTAAGCATGTTGTCAGTCATGGGCACAGAACAATTACCAGCAGCTCTCAACCTATTGATTAGTTTAGACTTACAGCGTAACTTACAGCAGTAATAATTGATGAAAATATAAACCTTTGCTGCGTGCACTCAACTATTGCTGATTGTCGTTAAGGAATATCAAATGACAGGTACCATGTCGGTTATTATTTACAACAGGTCCAGTATGTCAAAAAATCAAAAAGACTTACTTTTCGAAGCTCTGATTACAGCTTGAATTTTAGAGTTAGCAATACTCTACATCCCAAATATTTCAGTATGAGTGCATGGTTTCACCTATGTACAATAATTTCTCGCAGGATTTTAGTGAAAGGCACAGCAAACATCGGAAAACTTTAAGACAACATGAACATAAATTTAATATCATGTCTGGAGTTAAACGATACTCGTGTCACCCGAAAGGAACTGAAATTCGTTTAAATTTTGATCTAAATTTGTCACAAAGCTGGAACACAAGATCCATTGCAAAAACATAAAAAATGAAACTACACAAAGTCCTCAGGTATGATGATATTACAAGGCCTTATGATATTACAAATTAGAGATTTTACCTTACCAACAATTTCGTACAAGTGTCACTGAAAATTCTGAATCGAACTATTTGAGCTTCCTCGACTGTAAGCGGGATATTAATCAATATGGTTTTCGTTGTTTAGTAAGGTGTAAATGTGTGGTCATTAGAGATTTTGCATCTGGTGCTGGAAGTAATACGAAAAAAGAGTCAACGACAGCGCTAGTGGATTTAAAAGGTTCCGCCGTGGTAAGATATTAAAAAGTGTAAAATTAACTTGAAAATTGACGAACAGATGCTACATCGGTAATATATTGAAAATAAAGTAACATAGCGTAAATATATTAAATAAGTTATTTGTGTTGGGTTTAACTTATCTCAGGGGTGTCCCTGGGGAGGAGAGGCAGGTAGTTAATCCTAAGGGTCGGATTCTCTCTCAGGCTGGGTATCCTCTCTCTTCACCCGTGGCGCGCCGAAGGCTCCGGGAAAGTTTTGAGAGGAAATTGAGGCACAAACTGTGGGATATATGGCAAAATTTGCCACAAATTAAAAAAATTGACGAAACTTTTATCGTAAATTGAGTAAAATTGGCAAAAATTTGGAAAATTTTTAGCGAACCTAGAAAAATTACGAGCTCCTGAAAATTTCAACTATTAAACACCATAACCTACCCTCCAACCACCATTATGCTATCTAAGCATTCAAGTTCCTTCTGAGAACTTATGTTGTAAATTCAAAATTGGTCGCAGCAAACAATATTTTCGGTTCTTCGCGCATTATCTCTTTACTCGAATGCTCTTGAAAATCGTAACACTTTATGTTTAACCAAATTGGTAACTCCTCCACGCGAACTGTGCTAATATGCATCAGTTAGAATAACAGTGGTTACAAAAGCTAAAGGCCAGCTAATACCTTAAGGCAGCAGTATACAAAGGAGGATAAGATACACCTAAAATAGACGTTATTTCAACTAGATCAATCTAGATCCAAAGTTGAGGCTATGCATTCACAATAACATTTTATTTTATTATAATTTATTACAATTATTTATTATCGATGCGTAGCTCGCGTAGCAATAGCTCCAAAAGGCCTTTTTAAAAAAGCAAAACTTGTTTCAAGCATTCAAAAAAACCGAATTGATTTTTAAAAGCAAATCCTGAAACCGTGACACTATGGAGCAGTCAATGGCCAGAGGAACACAATCTAGCCGGCCGAAATTCCCATAATTTTCAGCATTTAATTTTTCCAAATATTTATTTTTCTTTATAATGTTTTCATGACCAAAATAGCTCAAATCACTAAATTCCCAACATGAAACAATTTTTATAGTTTCAAAAATCTAACTGTTATCAGGGCGAATAGCTTTAGCCCTGAGCCCTGAGATATACTGTCCTAAATTCTGTTGAAAATAGATATATTTTTACATATATTTTTGTAACACAGCTTATATAGTTAAGGCCGTGCATCAAATTGACTTAACGCACGGTTAGCTAAATTAGCTGTACTACAAGTCAGTTGTAGCACAGCCAGGCGTGCGTCAGGTGATTTGTACGCACGGTTGTATTGTTTAACTCGTTCAAACTCGTGCTGACGCACTCGTCTGAACTCTTTACAACCGTGCGTACAAATTACTTAACGCACGATAGCTGTGCTACAACTATTACATATATTTTACACAATGTAATTCAGGGCCCTTGACTATTATGTTTGCTTACTATTGCTACAAAAGGAGAATAATGCATGAGTAAACTTAAGTTGCGCCGTTTACCATCCTGTTTTGTCAACAGCAAATGCCATTTCGTTGTTCACTGAACACAAATTTTATTTTTGTATGAAAGAACAGAAATTAGGCCGTTTCATATTTCATGCATTATAATTTTAGAATGTTCACGAACGCATTGGTGTTAAAGTACAGGGGCCGAATTGCATTCGCTAATTTCGTTATGGAACAAAAAATGTCGAAATTGGATACTGGTATTGAAATCCGAGTTTTGTACTCTAACAACGTTTTGTACATGTTGTCAAAAGAGGATGATTGGCGGCGCATCTTAAGTTCACTCTTGCATAAATAGTGATCTATCGTTTACCAAAACAATTGCTGCAGCGCTAACATATCAAAAAAAGTACAACAGCGCTAAATCGACAAAAAATCACAATGCCATACTACAGCAGCACTTATAGATTGATAAAGGAAATTAGAGAGTTGAGGGAAGAATATTACGGCGCTAATATATCGAAAAAGAATACTACAGTGCTCAGAAATTGAAAAAGATAACGACAGCGCTGCCATTGAAACTAGTACTACGACTCCAATGTGTTGTAAAAAGAGCAATCTTCGGATATGGGGATATCAGAGAATTCTCGGTGAGTTAAAATCTTACTACATTTCGACTCAGGGGGATTAGCTACGTTCGAAGCTATCAATTTTAGCTATATTCCTTAATCATTTTTCTACTTTAGAATTTAATCACTAAATATGGCAGCCACAGGCCGTTTTCGAGCTACTCGCTATACTATTATAAATCCAGATAGCCTAATGACTATTCAGAATTTGATATATAACTACACGTCACTTATGCGGAAATTATTCTAGCAACAGTGGACTATGACCAAACCATTGAATTAAAGGCCCGATGGAGATTAATAAGTAAGAGCCGTATTTGCATTTGTAACCCGGATAAGTATACTACACCACTACAATATTAAAAATGACACTAAAGCATAGGTGTCGATAGATTTGATATAGGGATTTTGCCCCTAACGGTCGGAGACCCTAAATCCATGCTCCTCTCCTGATGGCTCCTGTTGAAAAATTGGGATAAAATCGGCAAAAATTGTGGTACAATTGGCAAAAAAATTATAGAAAAATTGTCAAAAATGTCGGACGTTCACCCCCTGAGACCTCCTTCCCAGGCGAACTTCACCACCGCCGACTGTCTATCCCCTTAAGTCGACGGTCCTTCGACACCTATGTACTAAAGCGATACTGAATTGAAAATCGATGCGAGCCCAGTAGTAATTCATTTGTGTGCAAAAACATTAGGAACGATGTTATTAAACACCACAGAAATCAGAGAGACTCCATATTAAACTTGAACTACATTTCAGGAAGCTAGCTGCAGGGAGCCAATATAGACTTGTATGTATATAAGTTTTATTGATCTGAGAAATTCTACTGTAGTTGCCAAACACCAATAAAATAATAAATGTTTTGTCAACTTAGAATAAATACTATATACCACAGTTAAATTATCTAGTGTATCCCAGAGGTTGTAAAATTCACTTAACAATAGCATCTCAATTGCCGTAGCTTGAATAAAATCTTTTCGATATTAAAATGTAATAAAACATGTAATTTTTGGATATAAATTGTTTTCTTTAACACGTGTAACAATGTTAAGAACAAGTACTTAATATTTTTAAAATATAATTGTAGAGAGATAACTACAGTTTTTATATTGGACTCACTTCATTTTATCAATGTCTTCGTCCTAAATAATAAACTGTAGCAAAATCATATAGACTATATAGTAGCTAGAACCTTGTCACATCGCCAAGTTAGTGAATTCTGATTGTTGAATATGTACTTTAGAGAGACTTACACAGCTTGCGTTGTTCTAATAGTTTATGAGATAAATAGCTTGTTGCGCATTTAGGGAATTACAAAGTGCATTTACATATAGGACGTATTGCTCTACAAAATGTGATCAGTGGTTTCCGTACATGTAGAGCGTTTACGAAGGTACTGCCATTTTCGTGTATTTTGGGTCTCGGGTCCATTCAAAACCCACATTGAGCAAACCATGCAGCGTAAAAAATGAATACGCGGAACGGCATCTGCAGCTACATAGAGGGTGAATTTCACTCTAAAAGAGTTCAACATCATTCATATAAATAGGAATTATACCTATTATCGTTTATTGTGGGCCTCTTGGGTCCTTTTAAAAACCTTTTTGGACTTAAATACTGGACCTAAGGGTTAACCAGATTGTTTAACGCTTATTAAACAAATATTACAATTTCGGTAATATTAATTTAAGATTACAAGCATCAAGATTTCACACCATTCTTGTTTTAGGAGCGAATACTATCAAGTTGTGTCAACAAAAACAAAACGATTTATTTTCAAGGCAAGTGCTTTTCACATTATAATTTTAATGTCGGCTTTTTATTCCTAACCGCCGACTTGGTAGTTGTAGTTTACAACCTTTACTAATAATGAACCCGTTGATAACATTAACCAATAACTGCTAGTGCAATCAATGCCCATGAAGTATCAAAATCTTCATCTTGATCCATCTCCCTCTAGTGTGGTTTAGATTAGACTTCTTGGTCCACGTCTTGACCCATTTTCCTCGCAGCAACCCCGATTTTCAATGTTTTACAATATAAGACATGAAAATTTGCCATTTTTCACTGCAACATTTGTAACTTTTGAATCGATTCAAAAATGACTGGCGCTAAGTTTGTATATAATTATAATGCATCATTTGCTTAAAATGTGTGTGGCAGGGCCGGATTTTGTCACAGTCTGCCGCGGCTTCAAAGCCATGCTTGGCTAGCTGCGATTAACCTGTGTGACATTTTTTGGGACTAGCCAGGCCCTACAATTATATTAGTTAATAGTAAAGTGAGGCTGATAAATTGCCACAACGGCCAGAATCTGCTCTACAAGCCAGAAATATATGATGACAACAGCAAATCGCGAAAAAATGAAAATTGGTGATACATATAGCCATATATTCGTAAAACATTCTTCTACTTACAATAGCATAATTTTCATGTACGAAAGACCGAGTTTTACATAGCTACTAAGTTGGCTTGTAAAAGGTGCTTAAATAAAAAATTTTGAAAATAGCTATATTTACGTATTTATTTTACCTGCATTTATGCGTCTTGCTTTAATTACTACTAGTCATGCCTTTTTGGTCCTAGAGCTAAGTATTTTTGCTATAACACAATTTGCTAAACTGAATGTAATAAATATTTTTAGTAATCCGTCCCGGCTATCAAACCCGGAGATATAATCACTCCAGGCTTGTACAAACATACTAGCATAGCTCAGCTGTTTATTTTATTTATAAAGGGCCGGATGTGGCTGCGCCTTTTTGTCACGAGCCGGAATTGGCTGTGTGACATTATCTGGTTCTAGCATGCATCCATCTTAAGGTAAATGATGCATAAGGGGTTTTGCTTTCTATCAATTCTGTTGCCAATAAAAGTTCTAAAAGTGCATCTATTCAAGCTTTAACACTATCAGAAGCGACACAACTCTGTCAGATACTATGAACACTTTTGAATTAATTGATACGTGATGGTCTAATCTCATCTTTTTCTGCTAAATTTATTTTCAATTTACTTTATTTTAAGGTGTCCAGAATATTTTGAAATAATCTAGTGATGATGCAGTATAATTGAAGTCTGAGTGGTGATGGAAACGGACTTATCAAACAATTCTCACTGGACCAGAGTGGTAAATTTTGACGATGTCCACTTTTAGATTTTTGAATGTAAAACACCCATAACCTCAACTATGCCTGAGTCGATTGACGGGCACTATAGCTCATTTGAAAGCTGAAAATCTTTATTTGTGACCTTTAGTTAGATGCGAAAACTGGTTGCAACTGCTTCGGGTCGTAAAAGAAGCCCGAAGGACATCGGGTCGGGTCAAAAATGGGTTCGACTAAACATATTTTTGGCTGTATCTCAGCAACTGGTGCAGATATGTCGGCCAAGTCAAATTCATTTTGTATAGCAATTAAGGTTCTATAAAACCATTAAACAATGCGCAACGCAACCCTTAGGTCCAGTATTTAAGTCCAAAAAGGTTTTTAAAAGGACCCAAGAGGCCCACAATAAACGATAATAGGTATAATTCCTATTTATATGAATGATGTTGAACTCTTTTAGAGTGAAATTCACCCTCTATGTAGCGTAAAAAAAATGAGCAATACGTAACTGAACGAGTAACACA
>JASANE010013010.1:0-19453 GCA_030248225.1 Trileptium ribeirensis
CCCCAACTGGGATTGGGCCATTTGGTCAGTATATACACCAATTTAAAAAGTAAATGGTTGTTTCCGAACAACTGCACGTGTTAAAGCATTACACATGTGGCATATATAATTAATTTTGATTAAGTAATGGCTTCAAATCATTTTATGAGGATTTTATAATAAACACAATCACGGTGGTAATGTATATATACATTATAAGTATCACAGCTGTAAGCGGAAGCACGCTTTTCAGTTTAATGAAAACTAATTTTTAGATAATCCAATTAAAATAAATTATATAATGATAGAATAATGCAAATAAACTGAATGAATTCGGACAGCTGGTTGAATACTTCGCTGGGACCGTTGGGTTTAGCGTCACTTAATAATTGGCTAGTCACTACAAAGCATGAGTAGTACTAGGTAACAATGCTACGATGTAACATGTGAAATGCATATGTTTATGTAAAATGTAAAATTTCGGAACAAGGTTTCAAAATTGAAGTTAGTGTTGACTTTCGTGTTTCGAAATTTTTTTTTAAGCCAAAATCCAACGGCAAAACAGGTTTTTTGAAGAACCCTATCCGTTTTATAAGCCACAAAAAAAAATCCCACAATCCATATATTTAGTATTGTTAATGGCTTTGTTTTATGTAGAAACATATCAATATATACACAAAATGGCAGCGGTTTGGCGTTACGTTATGAGTTACAGGGTTTAAATATTTTAAACATGGCAATGTTTAGTATTAGATTTAGTCTATGCAGAGCAGTGTTGGGTAGCGGCAGTGAAAGCCGTCGACCGGTAGGCCGAACATTATCAGCAGCTGAGCATTTGGCTAACCGTTAAGCCGCTGCCCGGCCATTTAGCACCGGCCGACCCTTGTGCTACTGCCCGGCCGTTTGACTTCAAACCTCACTATTTCTCAACACTATTGCACTATTGCAGAGCCATTATATATGCCTTTGCAACAGAATTATGTCGCATACTGCATCATGTTGCATCATTATAGCTTGTATTAGTATCAATATATATATATTGAAAATCAAGTAGCTTTGTTAAAATCTGGAGTCTAGCCTATGGTATATCCCCTCCAGTACTTTTCCTAATATTTTGTCACAATAGCATATGCTTTGGTGGCTGTTATAACGGTTACAGTCCTGAAAAACTTCTGTGACAGTGATATTAAAATTAAAACATATTTTGAGCTTGCAGTAAACAATCTAAATTTTGAAACCTTGATCCAAAGTTTTATATGAATAAACATATGCATTTTGCATATTACATCGTAGCATTGTTAGCTTTCGTTATTTCTTTTACAAGGTCACAAGATGCACTTTACTTTCAAAGTTAAAATTAGAGTGAGAAATATAATGATGAAGCTTTGGCATCAAATAGTTTGCTGATAAGTCATAATTCAATATATAAAACAGGCCACAATTTTTCCTCCAAGCTCCGTTCGGCTGCAGAACCCAGCCTGCCACGTATAACCAGCGGACCCGAGCCCAGCATAAATATGCAAAAGCTGAGCTCAGCTCTTAAAACCACTTATCTAAAACAACAAACCTGATTAAAACAATTCTATGTAATGCACAGTATCCACCAAATCCAATAATAACAAAGATTTCATCTGCTCGGCTATATATGGATCGGATCATTATTTGACGGTTTGTATTTCTCCTCTGTAATATTTATTGATTAAAAACTATTATTATTTAAAGCCTAACAACCGATCTTAACTTGCCATCAGAACCGCGCCGAGCAGGATAGTATATGAAGATCCTAGCCTATGTGATCCTGGTTACATCGAGAGCCGGGTGGAGCGGAAAGCCGAGCCGTGCCATAAAATTATCGCTTTTTTCACCCATAAAAATAATATAGATATTTCAGGCATACATACAGGGCGCGTTAATCATACATGCTCGAGGTACGAAGCCTAATGGAGAAGATTAGATGGCTCCTTGGTGGAGGCCTCCGATTTACCACGGTCAGGTCAGCGGGTCAGGGGCGGTCGCCGGGAAGGGGATGCGGAAGGGGGTGCTGCGCCTTCGGCGCTTATGTGGTCGACCCTGCAGCTCCGCCAGGGGGAGTTAGACAACCTGTCGGAGAGGGGGATGGTTTCGAGCCTGTGGAGGGGTAACCCCATATTCCCGTATGAGCACATGTACTACTAAACCTGTTTGTACCGAATACAAACATTTTAGCCTCCTCCGAGTGCATCCTAATAATTAATAATTCATTTTTTAGTTTGTTATCAGTGAACTAAAATGAACATTAAATTGAAATATAAGGTAAAACAAAACAAAACCCCAACATGCCCGTGCCAATTCTATTGCTCAAAGAATACGTTTGTGAAATCTGACTCGGCTCTATATATTAATCAATCCATTCTAAACCGTGTTCTCAATATTTTAGCCTCCTCCGAGTGCATCCTAATAATTAATAATTCATTTTTTAGTTTGTTATCAGTGAACTAAAATGAACATTAAATTGAAATATAAGGTAAAACAAAACAAAACCCCAACATGCCCGTGCCAATTCTATTGCTCAAAGAATACGTTTGTGAAATCTGACTCGGCTCTATATATTAATCAATCCATTCTAAACCGTGTTCTCAATATTTTCTTAATTTATACGCTCCGTTGATGCAGGAAATCTTATGCGGCTTGGGACGAAACAATAAAAATAAACTGTCACCGTGGGCTATTTCCGAAACTGACCAAATTGTACTTCTTTAAAAGTTGTATCTTCCAAGGAAATTAAACGACGGTTATTAAAATATTCCAAGAATTTTTTTTAAATGCACCATTATTGGCATAAGTGGTCAAAAATAATGTTTTTGTCTATATATTCCGTAATTTCCACAATTATGAAACATGGTATTGTAGCATACAACCTAAAGGTGCATATACAGTAAAAACTTAAATTTTAAATTACTTACAAGTTTTGGTAACAACGTCAATATATACATATATTTTAACTCAAAATTGGTTGTTTTACTCAATATTGATTTGCCAAAGGGGTTATCCTGTGTGTGAAACATTCGGTATCAACTGAACTGTGAAAATTCTATGCAATAGCTTTTACCGGTTACCATATTATAGACAAAACAGCAAAATTTTGTTTAATATTGGTTTAAAAGTGACCGCTTTTATTATCTGCCGTTTAAAACCCAGACATACAGATAAACGCTTAAACCATTATGTGCTGAAGGTTAGACGCAATCATTTGTAAAAATTACGGATATCCACGAATCTGTTCCAGAGCTATTATAGCCCCTATAATAAAACTTGGTATTTTAGTGCAGCAAAGAAATATAGTAATCTATCTACAGCAAAATAATTTTAGTTAGTAATGAAAATATATTTTAATGTTTTCTCGAGGTGTGGAAGTTATTTGAAATGTTATAGGTGTCATGCCACAGCATTTAATGTGCAATAATAAAGCATAGCATATACAAAGATTTGTCGATGTTTATGAGACATAGCGTCCAACAATTGCAAACGGCCTAAGACACCGAACAAATAATTAATGCCTATAAACTTACTATTTAAATTCAACAGTGATAAAGTCATTTTCTCCATATTAAATTGTTAAATAGCATGAGCGCTTAAAAGAAATTTGGGGGCCAGCTTTAGACTTTTGTGAGAAGATGGCATGCATTTTCTGACCAACAGCTCCTAGATGAATACTCACAACAGTATAACATTCTTCAATGAAAATTTGAGTAAAGCTTTGTATGGTCTAAACGCTAAGAAATAGACAGCTAAGGACTACTAAAGCCGGCAGGATATTTGGGAAAACGATTATATATGAAACCGCTAATTCATGAAATCTTATGTTTCACCTGTTGCTTCGTTGGCGGCGTTGTCGTGCAATTCATTGTGTTCACTGCATTACGAGTCGAATTTTTGTATAAAACGGTTCCTTCTTGAGGGTAAAATGTTAGGGGTTCGAGGCCTGATTCTTCTACTTTTTTGTTGTAGCATTAAAAGTCTACGAGTACAATTTAACGCTCCGATGCACTTAGAAACCGTATTAGTTGTTCCTTTGCGACGTTTTTGTCGAATGATTGCACAGTGTTGTAAAATGGACAAAAAACCAGGTGGTGTATACCTAAATCGTAGTAGTGAATAGGTTTTAGAACTATAAACATTATATACCACTTATGCTTAATTAGGTAGATCTAGTTGGATTGGCGATCTGAAAGGTGGCGTAGATTAGAGAAAAGGTTGCATTCAGGGAAACATTCACGAAAGAAAGACCATTTGACATTTACTGCGTGTGAGCAGGCATATTAAGGGTCGACTTTGTCTTAAGGGAAGTAGAATGCTACAAAAACGTATTACATTCAATCGAGGCCAGGCTATAAACACTGGCAGCCGCCTGCAAGTTTGGATCTGACTAGCTTGCCACAGTTGGTGACGCCGAGGTCGTATGAATAGCGAAAAACGATGCACCTGAATATAATATTTATGCTTGCATGGAATGTTTTTACGGTAATGTATTTTCAAGTGGAAAGTTTTGACAAGTCAACATAGATATTTTGTACCATCACTGTATTCCCAAGAGTTAGCAGCCACTACAAATGCTTAAATGACAAAAACTATGTTACAAAAAATGGTGCGCATCCCAATGAAACAGAGGAGTAGTTTTTTGTTGTCAAGCAAAAAATATAAGTAGATTTTGAGTACGCTTAGTAGGTAGGCGAATTTAAAATTGTATAATTTTTGAATAATGTTCTCAACAAATACACTATTTTAACTGCTGCAATAATTCCGGTTTTATTTGCTAAAATTGTCGCTGATATATCAACTGATACAATTTTGAATTAATACAACATAAGTAGTGGAAAGGGTTTCCTCGAACGATTGTATCATAATACTCTTAGTTTGCAAGTCAGTAACATGTCAGCATATTGCTTTGACATAATTCAGTCAGGCAATCGGAAAGTAAAATCATCTTCAAATGCAATTCCGGTCTGCAAACAAAATAGGTACGGTTTATAACCTTTGGGTGTTTGCTCCAGGTGTATGCAGACATTAATTCCGTAATAAAACTATAATCCTTTTTTGAACTTTACGGGAAATATTAACGTGATTATTATAGCATAGAAATGTATATCTTGAAAATGAGCTGCGAGAACAGCCAGTTAATCGCAGATAACAGTTACCAAAAAACAGAAAATTAGCAAAATGTAAATTTTCTATCATTTTACTCAAAGGATTTATCCTAACATAGATTATTATGTTGCCTAAGAACAATATAAAGCAATAAAACGCAATACTTTATGCCATCATATATAACTAGAGAACCGGTTGGCTGAGTTTCCTAATTTTTACCGTTCAACGCGACCATAGAACGGCACATTTGCCTGTATCTCCTTTTCTTTGCTAGCAGGGGTAGAACAAATCCATTACTTCGGGCCAAAGTCAGTTCGTATTAACCTAGCAAGGGGCGAAAATTTTCCAAGGTATGTGCCAGAATCCACTTTACATGTAGTAATGATATAAACCGAATAAGCCCTTCATAATACCATAAAGTTGTCAAAACCCATATTGTGGACCAACACCTTGTCGAACTAAGTTGTTGTTAACTTCAGATTGCTTAGTACAATTTCGTTCGTACATTCATAGCACATACACCATTAGATAGAAAGCTTGCAAAAAATTAAGCAACGACGTCTCCGCTATGGAAAACCTTTGCTTTTGAAAAGTTTAGTATGATTTTGCTGTTATCATATATTATTTAGAAATGGTTGCTTCAGTTAAAATAAATATTCTACGTGTCCAATATGAGTCTATTTTAACTTGTGTCCTATGTTGGAATACGAACGAAATTGTTGAGTTAGAAATAGTTCCATTCGTTATAGCAAAATTACCTGACTAAATCATATTTTTAAATCCAAAAGTACCTTAAGTAACTTAAGTTAACTTTTCATTGAATCGATCTATATACCAGAAAATATAATGCTGCTTCCATATGCTCCTAAAGCCGTTATTAATAGCGAAACACAGGTAGTAAGCTGTCGACAATTTTCGTGTTTGTCGCTATATACATACAGCAAGCCATTGATTTTCTCAGTTTTACTTAGACGAGTATTTCAAGCATTGATAAATTAAGGGGCATTGCTAAGCCAAAGGACTCAGCGCAGCAACTAGTTATTGATCCAACTCTAGACGCTGCACTCAGGCTACTGTGATAGCAAAATTATGCTAAACATTTATATGAGTGTGATAGGTATTCCTACGTAGGGAGGCTGGCGTAGACAGTCGTTTACAGTATGCGCCTAATGGCAAACGCAACAAAAATTTCGAATTTCAGTCACCAAGCGTTATCATTAATTCTTCAAAGACAGCTTTGTGAAACAGCGTGTTTCCAATGATTGAGTTTCGCTGTGTTGTCGACACACAGCCGCGTCTTTGGTTTCAAATACCACGGAAGCAATGTTTAGCCGATTGGACCACTGGTCTTCCAAATTAACTGAATTATGTTCGTTTCAAACGCCACGCTCGACGCAGCTATCGTATGCTTGAATCAAGTTTTCTTAAATACCGATCGGCACTGAACGGGGTTTGCAAAAATATTTCATTGGCTTAGCCTTTAAACTTCGCTTCAAATTCAAACACCTTCGGATGCCCTAGTTCCGGTTTAAGAGGTAGGGGAATTCTTTACAAAGTTCTAGACGAGCAATTTGTAGCGGCGAATCAGGAGGCTGGACAACAAACACACTGAAGATAAAATTGTCATTATCGGACTAGAAAATTGTACCGGCATTTTTAATTTTTAGAGCTAAAGAAGATCAACCGAACTCGGAGATGTTTAGAATGTATCACGACAAAAAAGATTGACGGTGCGTTCACATGTCAAACTTTTGAGTCGAATTTTGAGCTAAAACTTTGACCGAATTTTTATCAAAGTTTTAGTTCAAATTTTGATCAAAATTTGAATGCATTTTTGCATTTTTGGTGAATTTGAACATGTGAGTGAGCATTGTTTCAATTTTTAGCAAATTGTAATCGCTAAACAGGGAGTAACAAGAGAAGTTGAACATTTTTTAATTAACAATTTGAGCTCCAATTTTTTCGCATTACAATTCGTTATATTTTTTCCATTAAAAATTACAGTCAAATTTTAATCGAAATTGAATCAAATTTTGACACCAAATTTTGAACAAATTTTGATCAAAATTTGATCAAAATTTTATCTTAAAAAATATAAATTTGAAATAAGACCTTTTTGAAAATAAGATTTAGGAAAAACTTTAACGTGTGACCGAAGAGTTAGTCGAAGAACCTTGGGGACGATAAATTCATTGTACACGATTTCGTGTGGTACACCCAATACAGTGAACTCTGAGGGATCTTTTATAGCTGTCTTTTGGGCTGTGTGGGATTATGTCTTAATCTGGTGCAACGATTGCATCAGATTCCTGATCGATCTACTCTCTTCTAATGCTACGCATCAGTCATATACAGCCAGATATTTTAATTGTTAATTCATCCTTTATTTGACGTTTACCGTGACAGTAAGCGTCAGTTCTAAAAATATCGATGGTAAAACATATTTAAGATATCTGTCAATTTATCCCTAAGTTACTGTTTTCATGAGCAACATCTGCATTAGTATCTGTTAAACCAGGTAACAGGATGATTTATCTTGAGTTCCATTTTCAGCTCGATGGGTCCATTCCCTGGAAAGTCATGACTCAAAACTACTTTTTATTCTAACTCTTTTCATTTTACGGAGACTGTGTGATTGCTTTCTCCAACCCTCAAACCCTTTTTAAGCCGCTTCGAAGATGCTATCCTATATGCTAGTAAGCCTGAACTAAGACAAGCTAAGTCGTTCGCGAATACCGCCTCATCTGTAAACCTGAGCTAAGCGACTCCGTGGTCTCCATCTCATCTGATACTAAGGCTGAGCTAGGCTAGGCTAAGCCTCTTCACCGACCTAAGCCTGGGGAGATTCAACAGTACCTGACAGATTAATCAAATGTATTGGGTAGTGCGGCGGACTGGCACCACCGATTGTGATGCAGTTGTACATATACATCGTTGACTAACACTTACGTATTTCATAACATGTTACTAATTTATTAACATATACTTTTATCTCACCTTTTCCAACTTTGTCACCTTTGACATTTGCCCAAAAATTCATGTCTACAAACAGCGGTCAGATAAAGAGGTTTACCCCACATATGGAAACCTCGGAAATTGTACGCACAACTGCGAAGACGTTGTCTACATTAGTTAATTCGGTTCATAGTTATGTCACTTTGATAGAAAATTACCAAATCTCCGAAATCTACTTTTTGGATTTCCTCATTTTCAGGAAGCTTTACTGCCACGCGGCTTGGTGATGTACGTCTAATTCCATCCTCAATTGACAGAGCGATAATATTGGTCAATGCGGAGACGGGGGTGGGCGAATACTAAGGGGTTCGAACCTAAACAGGCCAAAATTGCGATACATACCCATACCGAAACGCAATCCAAAGCAACAGTAATGAATAGCATCACAGGTATCACTGAAAAAGTGGCGGCCTTGATTACAAAGCAACCCTTCCGAAGGTTTTGGCCAAGGTTTGAAGTAATTATGGGTCCAGACACTGTGGGAGTATCACTGTAAACATCGCGAGACCATTTTCTGATTTTGCCCCCCCCCCCTTTCCGAAACTGGACCGAATAATTTTATTTAGCAATATGTATAATAAAATCTGAGTTTTATCACTTTTGTTATTTTTGGAAATAGGTATATGTTCATGTTTTGCAAATAGTTATAGGTACAGGTTACAGTCAATTGCCCAGTATATATGGGAAAATTCGTAGTTGTCGTGCATGTTAATCGGCTATAAGTTTCAATATTAGAGCGAAAAGTTTCAAGGAGTAAGAAATGGCCAGATCTGAAGTCAAACAGGTGGCCGTCGGCCGACAAGTAATATTTTGGCCGGCCATGGGGAATAATACATAGCTAACTATGACTAGAATTTACTAGACGGTATAAAATCTTTGCATGTTGGTTATTGGCGATTGCATAAAATAATTTCGGTAGTATGGTTTATTCCACTTGCTATACATCACCAAAAGTATAGACTCCGACAGGCTCAAAACTGCTCGACAACCGCTTTCGCAGCCATTAATAAAAAATACCAACCGGACGCCGGCCATTAATGGTAACGTAACCGTAACAAAAAAATGCCGTAACGAGCAGAAATGATTAACGGTCACACTATGGCCGCCACACAAAGGTTATCCGACGGCCAGCCCTTGGCCGACCACCAAGATAATCTCCGAACGGTGACCCATTTATTGACCGGCTAACGGCTTTTACGGGCTTTATCCAACACTAGAAGCAGTCGGTACCATTTTTATAAACTGTATGCCTGATTTGTTCCCTACAATTTTGGAAACCAACTATAGTTGCAAATTATACATCATTTACCTTAAGATGTGTGCACCTAGGGCCGGATTCTGTCACAGAGCCAATTCCGGCTCGTGACAAGAAGGTACAGCCACATCAGGCCCTTCAATAGCTAAGCTATGCTAGTATGTTTGTACAAGCCGGGAGTGGCTATGTCTCAGGGTTTGATAGCCGGGACGGACTACTGAAAAGAATATTTATTACATTCAGATTGTGTTACAGGAAAAATATTTCGCTCTAGTCCCAAAAAGGGAAGATTAGTAGTACTTAACGCAAGACCCATAAATGCAGGTAAAATAAATACGTAAATATCACTGTTTTCAAAATTTTTGTTTAAGCGCCTTTTACAAGCCAATCTAGTAGCTATGTAAAACGCGTTCTTTTTGCATGAAAATTATGCTGTTATAACTGGAAGGATAATTTACGAATATATGACCGTAAATATCACCAATTTTCATTTTTCACGATTTTCCATTGTCGTCATATTTTTCTGATTTTCAGAGCCGATTTCGGCCCTTGTGACAATTAGTCAGCAGCTCTTTACTATTAACTAAATATATTTGTATGGTCTGGCTCGGCCCAAAAATGTCACACTCACTGATCGCGGCTAGCCAAGCATGGCTTTAGAGCAGCGACAGACTGTGACAATATCAGGCCCTGCTACACACATCTTAAGGTAAATGATGCATTATAGATTGTGCTTGTTTATCAATTTGCAATGTGATTAGTTCATATTAGTTTGTTCGTCAGATTTATTATTCACATGTTTCTTGGAGTTGTCTCAAATTTAACAGCGCAGCGACTTTGGGCAGGATAGCTTCTGTATATAATTGGAATCTTCCATGAAACCAAGATTTGTGTACGCAAATCTCTTGACTATTTCACTGATGATACCGCGGCGATATTCTGAAGGTCAAAAGTATTTACATATACCAAGAATTCCAGAAAATTCTGGATCAAATTAAAATAAATTTAGGTTAACTCGCAAACTTTTACATATCGACAAATTTCATCAATCAAGAAAAGTAGAAGAATGCAAAAAATAAAAATAGTATTCGTTAGTAAAATTAGTATCACGTTGGAAATACCTCAAAACATATTTTACCAGTTATCTCACACGATATACGTGTAATTCCTAGGTTACGTCACTACAAACACACTTCATTGTCGGCGCAGATAAATTTATAATTTATCGGTGCAGAGAAAAGGTGGTGGCACAATAATCTCAGCGCTATAATATAACTCGCGAATTTACTTTTCGTCGGACGGTTTAACCATTTAAAACAACCGTATCAATGTGTGCATCGTGCAATGTTCAACAAGAGCAAGCTAGTACCAATAATGTAATCCTAATTGGATTTGTAGCTTATGCAAAAGATTGGGCTATAAAGAACCTGGTATTTAAGGAACCTCGCACAGCAACCGAACAACAACTCGCGTGCAAACATGCAGCATTACGACAAACTCAGTTAACACAACACTTTATATTTTGTGCAAATGGGATTTGGAGTTAGTGGGTATCATGTGTTATAGGCATATCTTTAGGCGTAAAGTATGACGATATCCGTAAATTTCCGGAGGCTACTAAATCTATAAATGTGGTGTTGTCTTTGTAAATACAAGCCAATACTCAAGTAGAATAGACTCAAAGTTGTTGTATACGTTTCGAAGAACTAGAAATTATAAAATGAGAATTAATCATTATTTTATAACCGGATACGCTGTGTTGTAAAAATATAAAATGCTGTTTTTAAATTTCTTGATAAATCTCTTTGTTCTTCGTTTTAAAACTGGAATTTGGCTCGCATTGCCTCTATTTGGACTTTTTATGCCACTACCAAAAAAGCATATATTTTTAATAACCAGCTTCATTTTGTGCTTTATCACAGAAACAAACGTATATGATTTGAAACGTCAACGTTACAGTGTTTTGAACCTAATTGTCATAAACTAAAAAGGTACAAAGAACTTTTGACGACAGTAAAACTAACCACTGTATGTATATAAGCTTAGCACATTGCTCATATAGGGCTCTTTGCTTAGGCTAAGACTAAGGCCTCGGCTTAGTATATCGAGAACGACATGGCATGCATTATGCTCCGGCCCCTAAAGTTGCCATGGGCCGCGATATTCATAGTTTACTGGTTGAACTTGTGACAAGTGTACAACTAGTATATCAATGGGTCAATTCTATGTGAGTATTGTCTTGGTTTGCAGAGACAACGCCACATTTATAGATTTAGTAGCCTCTAGAAATTTATGGATATCATATTCTATGCCTAATGATATGCCTTTAATACTTCAATGCCCACTAACTCCAAATGCCATTAGCACAAAATATGAAGTGTTGTGTTAACTGAGTTTGTCGTAATGATGTATGTTTGTACATGAGCATGTTTCAAACCCATAACAAACAATTCGGTTCTTTTCCAAAATTCAAATTCAAAAGTGTATGTAATCTTCGTATACTCCGTTAATCAACTTCTCACAGTGTATTGTGACGACAGTGTATTGTTGCTTCGGCCTTATGCGTCGCAACGAATTAGGTCCAACAGCTCGACAATATAAAAGCATATTTATAGTGCAATACTAAAATATGCAAATTACTTCTCGTAAATCTAAAATATGCGAAGTTATGTTCTGCTTATATTTCAAACGTAATGTTCCAAGGGTGGAGTAAAACTGGGTTACTTAGTTTACATCCGGTGCGAATAACTATTTCATTCATCATACCGCCTAATAAGATAAAAAACGTTAGGCATCCAGGGGTGGAAATCAGTATGGCGCAAAAATACTCAAGAGCAGGATTTTAGACCTTGTTTGTGCACGGGAATGTAAATGTGTATGTTTTAACTAGATGGTTATATTACAGAACCCACCAACTTAAACAGTTACTACGCGATAGGATGTATGTTTTAGTTTTATTTGGTTCTACTGTAATTTTTGTAACTAAAATAAAAGTAACACTGGTTATGTAGATCCGCAAATCTAGCCCTTGTACATTTTATGCGCAGTGAAATTATTTTGGGCTAAATGATATTTTAATAGAAAAATCAGATTTCATAGATGTGGTTTTAAAATGTTTTAGTTTGTTTGAATTGCCGTCTACGCTGCTGCACCCTTGAAGAAGATGCAGTACTCCCCTAGCACATGTAACGATTGAACATTTTGCACCTATCATTAGTCTATTTCGCTTTGTTTGACATCGTTGGCAATTGACAACTATTATATTATATTTATATATCTGAAATATTTTAGAAGTATGATGCCCGATAATCGTCCGCCAGTTCCGCGTTGTGGGATTACGACTATAACTTTTTTTGATTCACATCGTACGATGCTCGTTGCGTGTTGATGAATGCTAAAGAAAATGACAAGTTTGATCCACAAAAATAATACTAAGAATAATGTGTAATATAAAGGTAGCAGGCATTTTTTATTTGTAATGGAGGATCTCCCAGTTAATATCTATATTTTTAACAGATAGAAATTGTTTTTAAGCTAACGCCCATGTTAGCACACGCCGCAATTCGTAATTGCGTTGTTCTTTTGTGACATTTCGAGCTTGACGCCAAGACGATACATGAGGCTGCTCCTTCAAAATCATTTTTTTTTGCATCGCGAAATATTTCAATTTGCCGCCGTAGTCGATTGTATTGCACTTATCGATTGTATATATTAAAAAAACGGAAATTTGACGATATTATAAAAATGCTGTTTTTATATTTCGATGGGTTATTAGTAGTGCGTACTTTCGGCAGCACACTGACGATCTAGAACAATGTAAAGAAATTTCATGCAGTGCTTATAGGAATAGACAAGTTAAGTGATTTGCGGTGATCTATTCCTATTCAGTTCACGGTCATTCGTGTATTAGTATAGCGGACTTAAATTTTTGTACTATTAGCGTCCGTTGTTTTTTTTTGTTATTAGCTGAGCACAAGGCACAATCTAAAATACCAATCAGACGTTCTGGTGAAAAAATCTGAAGGACATTTTATATTTCAGTGAAAGTTGGTAATAGTGACGTTAGTGATGTCACTAGAAAATTGTAATTACCATTGCTTGTTAGTATTGCTGAATTACTTTGTTTTTAAGCCGTAGGTTCTGCCACGAATGTTCAAGTACTTAGTGAAAATGGAAATTTTCAGGTCAATATGTCGAATCGGCAACAATCGTACCTATAATACGGCTTTTTGACTTTGAATTCGTTTTGTAGTTTGAAGTTGTCTACTATATACTGACAGCTGTACCAAGTTTAAGCCATTAACAATCAGAAATAGTCCACGATTATTAGCGTTAACCGTCTAAATTTTTATTGTTTCATTTGTAATAATTTTTAACGGTGTCGGATCATTTGAAGGTGTAATAGTTTCAATGGGTTCGGATCCTAGCTTTGTTCTACTCTGTACTTTTTTGTTGAGAATTTGGTGAACTGGCAACATTGCCTTCTGTCCTTAGGAATAGGATCGGGATATGTAGTTCAGCCGTAGTAGCACAAGTATTACCTTGCATTTTTTGTACGGAAAACCTCTTTTTGTTTATATTTTCATAACCTAAAAGTGAGAGCAAAAAACTTGTAATCAACTTTATTTAAAAAACGGTTGTATATTAGCCAGCGAACTTTAAATTCGACCGGGATTTTGGATGAGTAGAGACATTAGGAAATACGCTGCTGTTGCATTTTTTTGACGGGAATGGACAAAAACTTTTTTCTCTTACATTCAAATTTGCCTTGGTCTGTCAATCACATTAAAAAACAATCATACGTATGTTGACAAATATTGTAATTTGCATTTTGCACACGGAAGTTGGCACAGTTGTGGTGACATTTTGTGATAACACCAAGACTTTGAAAGCATAGTTTAAGCGAAGTAACTTTCAAAATTAGACAGAATAAGTTGGATTTAGCTATACAAGTCAAATGTACCTGGGTCAGTGCTTATGGGGTCATGTTTTTCTTCATGGATAGCGTTGAACAAACACAAAAACATACGTTGTATCAAAAGAAGTGTACATTTCCACTGCATAGTGCATACCATATATTAAACAAGTGAAAGTAAAAACAGAGTTTTTGGGTGAAAAATAATCGTATTGAAGGCAAAAAAGTGTAAAAAAATCCTAATAATATTGCGCAATCTCTGAAAATTTAGAGCAGTCCGGCTGAAATTTGCGCAGCCAAATGCGCACTCTGTAAAATGAAAAAAAACCCTGCTCGAGTTAGACCTGTTGGTAGTTGCAAACATTGATTAATGGCTTCTTTTTTGTTTCTAAGTATCTGTTGAATTAATATTCGTCACCTTAACTAATATTTCTGCTGATCATGCTTTGAATGACTAATAACGCAAAAGATGTACGTGAGTCCAACGCTTTTAGTAGATATCTAGCTTGGAACATATTCAGCGTACATATTAACTAATATTTTCGTTGAGCCAAATGTATTTCACATGGTCGATCCTGTATCTTGAGCGTTGATCTTAGGCATAAGGATTAGTTGATGTGTAATGTCGTTTGTTTCGGAATATGTATCTCTACATTACATAATTTAAAGAAAAATTGATGAACAGCATTGCATTTCGGTTTCGGGTTGCTATTAAATCTTGACACTTATTATATACCTGACAAATTGATTAGATGTTTCCACACCAGTAAGTTATCACTGAGCGACTGACAAGTCTTGTGTTATACCAATCTAGATAAGGACCATAAGAGTACTAATATTATTGACTGTAGTTTTATTACAGGTGTCAAAATTTAAGGTTATTAATGAAAACAATCCATTTACTTATGTAAATTTATTCCAGCATAAAGGTAGTCTTGACTTTATCACAACGCGGATTTTCTGTCAACCTTAGTATAAAACGCTGTGTTCTTTGCCAGATTGTCGCACGGTTGGTGAAGGATCGCGTTTTGTCTCCGGTTGGTATTGTATAAATTATCGCTCGAGATAATCGTGTGGAGCCGGTGATCGGACGTTCGTGTTATCATCCACTGGCGTGGATAGTAAGCAGTCGTTTTAGTTTATGTATGTTTACCTAGCAGCTTAAGCTTTCGGTTTGAAAGGTTGTTGTACTACCAAAAAGAAAGCCTATATGCACTTTCTGATATGTTTTCAGCAGAAATACTTTTGTTATAATTGCAAAATAGTTACGAAGCGCATCGCACCGATATTGAATTGTCAAATATTATTCACATGCATCTAACCCAGCTATCTAGTTTTGGGCCATTTGAAGGTTTAATCAGATACTAAGCTATTTATGAGACTTTTAAGTACGGAGAAACCGACCGTGTTGAAATCATGCTGTGTAAGACAGTACAAAATTTTCACAGAAGTGCGTACACACAGACTTGGATATCTTATGTGAAATCTGATGGTAATTCCGTTATAAGCTAAGTAGAGTCCACTACCAAATGTGATAGACTCAACCAAACATTGTTGTCATACTGGAAATGTCCCATTACCCTTCTTGTGTTCAGATAGTCTCCGTTTGTCCAGGCTATGGTTGATATATGTTGCCCGGATGTCATAGACTTTAGAATTACTGATCTCAACCTTGAGTTATTAAAGACAGTTGCCCAGGTTCCGCACATAAATTGTGTTCGACATTTATAAGCTCGGCGTCCATGTCACATCTTTCGTGACAGCGCATGTGTAAAGAAAAATTATTATGCCAACCTATGCACGTATCCATACATGTACATATGTTTATGTTCATGTATGTCATAAAATGTATGTATGTGTATTCATGTGTATATCGCCATGTGTACACATGTGTATATTTTGATATTCTTTGCCAATTTTTAGACAGATTTGAAATATATATTTTTTTGTGGTTTTTTCATTAAAATCTTAGAAGTAAATCTTTATTCTAAATTATTGTCAACATGAAAAATTTTGAGATTTTACTTGGTATTTTAAAAGATTATTTTAGATCCTCAACATAATTTTATTGGATTGGCATGGTGAACAAATTGTTAGGATATCTAGCAGTTTCTCGATAAAATAGATAATTTTGCAGCATGCCGCTAAAAATAGCCAAATTCTTCGAATTAACGCTGGCTGGGAGATTTGCAAAGAATTTTTTTGCAATAAGCGCAAAATGTCAAACTGAGTGGTTGGCTTTAATTACCGCAAATTTTTAAATTCGAAAACAGAAATATCGCTTATATGCGCTAGGCCTCCGAAAATAACTTGAGGAAAGATTCTGGCCGCCAGGACCACACAATGTTTCGAACAATTCTGAGAATAGCTCCCGGATTTCTAGATTTCCTAGATAGCTCAGTAGGCATTTAAGATTAACTCAGGCACTGATCGAGGCCTGAGTCTCAAAGTGCCAATCTACTGGTAAGTGTTCACTTTATTCTTACGACCAAGCGGTCTCTTTTATAACTTAAACATATTTGCGAGAGAGCGCGTTGGTGCTTCTATACAGCGTTGTTGACTGAGTTGCACATTATTGAGAGCACATTAGTGCTTCATCTGTCATTGAGTGTTGAGAGCACATCGGTGCTCCAGTTGAGTACTGTTGAGAGCACATTAGTGCTTCTGTTCTATACGATTGAGAGCACACTGGTGCTCCAGTTGCAAACTTGTGAGAGCACGTTGGTGCTTCAGTTTGAGAATTTATTGAGAGCACACTGGTGCTCCACTGCTGAACCTAGCCTCTGTGGAACTCAGTCTACAGTGTTGTTGCGAGAGCACGCTGGTGCTCCAATATTGCATATACGTGTATTCAATCTAAGGTTAGGATTGGATCTAACGATCGCTCTTTTTCACTAAACGATATAAATATATGTATACGGCTTGGCGAGCGAAAATTTACGTGTGATCGTGAGTATTTAGTGCTTGTGTGTCGCATATAATATATATATTATAATTATAAGGATAGGTATTGGATCTCACGATTCCTCTTCTTATCTCAATTAATTCATATATATACTTATGTATTTATTCTGTTTGTAGTGTGTTATCATTGCGTAGTTGATAACGTAGTAACGAGCGTTACCTTAAGTCCTGAGTGCTACTTCTGAGTGTAACTCTATCAATTTTCCACACTACCGATTGAGATTACATTGGCCTTATAGTACATTTGTTTGCCTTTCCTGCTTCAAACACACACGTAGTTAACACCTAACCCTATCATCGTTAGTTCATTTCGTTTCACAATCGTTACAGTAATATTCAGCTATTCTGGTTAAAATATGTATTAACCCCAATTCGCTTAACATGCTTCTAGTTTCACAAAAAGAAGCTTCACAACATACATTATCAGAGTTCTGGAGTCCTACAGGGGTAGAGCTATTAGTCATGTATGCGTGGAAAGAATCTGGCACCTCCCTAGTGATGTAGAGGCGGTCGGCGGGGATGAGGTTTGAGGGTGTGGTGCCATTGGCGCCGCAAAAGCGCCCGTGGGTACGAAGCCGCCAGTACCTTGGGCGAAGCGGCAGGTTGACCTGTCGGGGGAATCCTCTCATGAGCATGTATGCTTTATAATTATAAGAAAAAAAAGAGATTGTACATTGCCTGAGTGGTAAGGTTGAGGTAATATCTCAATATGAAAAATAATTTTAAATAACTTTATGATGTTATCAACATGCATGGCACAACAGTCGTCAGAGAGTCAACAGTAGACATGAATTTGCAACTTTCTGTTTAAAATTCTTCCCCGTATTAAAGATATGTAGATATCTTTTCGTTTTAGGTTGTGGCGCAAGCAGAGTGATAGCGTCGTCGTTGTGATATAATGCTAGTTAGTTGGTAGTTGTGCGACTGGCGTTACTATCGAACGATTTTTGACGAGTTTTAGTCTTTCTCCAAAAATCACATGTTCGTTAGAATTATTTCGTCTTTATACGCACAGACAGGTTTTCCTAAAGTTTTACAATAACAGCGTTTGTTTCTCACAGGATTCACGCAATCTGCGTGATTATAAAAGAAACTGCTCCATTAACTGCCCATGGGCGCCTTTTTCACAGAACACATTTGCCGTTTATACCAGTGTCATGAAAGACATATTTTCACATGTTAACATTCTAGTTGGATCCTAAACAATTTTGCTAACTCTGCGTCAGAGATTGAAAAGCTGCTGATAGTTTTGCATCTTTCGTGTTACTAAATATTGCTGGATTACACTTCTACATTGTAGATAAATATTTCATGTTGCCTATTATTGAGTCGATAAATATCTTTTTTGCTTCATTTCATGTTACCCAATCCACACGGTTCAGAGTCGATAATAAAACAACATTGCTAACGCTGCGTCAGAGATTGAGAAGCTGCTTATAGTTTTGCATGTTTCGTGTTACTAAATATTGCTGGATTGCACTTCTACAGTGCAGAAAAATATTTCATGTTGCCTATTATTGAGTCGATAAATATCTTTTTTGCTTTATTTCATGTTACCCAATCCACACGGTTCAGAGTCGGTAATCCAACAATATTGCTAACGCTGCGTCAGAGAGTGAAAAGCTGCTGATAGTTTTGCATCTTTCGTGTTACTAAATATTGCTGGATTACACTTCTACATTGTAGAAAAATATTTCATGTTGCCTATTATTGAGTCGATAAATATCTTTTTTGCTTCATTTCGTGTTACCCGATCGACATGGTTCAGGGTCGGTAATCCAACAATATTCCTAAAGCTGCGTCAGAGATTGAAAAGCTGATGATATTTTGCATCTTTCGTGCTACTAAATATTGCTGGATTACACTTCTACATTGTAGAAAAATATTATATGTTGCCTATTATTGAGTCGATAAATATCTTTTTTGCTTCATTTCATGTTTCACGATCGACACGGTTCAGAGTCGGTAATCCAACAATATTGCTAAAGCTGCGTCAGAGATTGAAAAGCTGTTGATAGTTTTGCATCTTTCGTGTTAGTAAATATTGCTGGATTACACTTCTACATTGTAGAAAAATATTTCATGTTGTCTATTATTGAGTCGATAAATATGTTTTTTGCTTCATTTCATGTTTTCCGATCGACACGGTTCAGAGTCGGTAATCCAACAAGATTGCTAAAGCTGCGTCAGAGATTGAAAAG
>JASANE010013012.1:0-11284 GCA_030248225.1 Trileptium ribeirensis
TTATTTTAGGCGTTTTACCGCCCATTCACATCGAAAGTATGTCGAAGTATCGTTGATAGCGACTTTTCATATAAACGAATCCATCAAAAGATATGAACGAAAACTAGCAGAAAATATCGACAGAGACCGAAAATCATTCTTCAAACATGCGTTGAGTAGACAACAAATGCGAGCTACCGTCGGTTCCATGCAGAAACCTGACGGGTCGTTGTCAGAATCATCGCCTGAGGATTGTGTATTGTTCAATGAATACTTTGCATCAGTTTTTAATAGCGAGGCATTCACTGTCTTTAATGTGCAGCCCAAGACTACTGATCGCTTATCAACGTTAACATTCACGGTTCAGGAGGTCGAAAAAGCTTTATCAAACGTGAAATTAGACGCAGCTCCAGGGACCGATTGCCTCAACAATAAATTTTTGTACCATACCAAGTCCGCCATCAGTGTACATTTAACCAAGCTCTTTAATGAATTCATTAGATCGGGTGTGTTTCCTGAAATGTGGAAAGATGCTAAGGTAGTCCCTATTTACAAAGGCAAAGGAGATAGGTCGCAGTGTTGCAATTATCGTCAAATAAGTTTGACGTCATCAATTAGCAAGGTAATGGAACTTGTTGTCCGTGACAAACTTGTTGATTTTCTAACTAAACTGATATAATAAACTGATATACCTATTCGTCACAACACGGGTTTATGGCGCGGCGATCGAGAACCACACAGCTACTCGAATACGTATCTAAATTTTGCTACTAAATGCGTAGACGCTAACGATTGGCTTGATGTTGTTTATATCGATTTTTAAAAAGCGTTCGACAAGATCAACCATGAAGCTCTTCTCACGAAGCTATCGTTGTATGGTATATGCGGCAACGTCCTTGCTTGGTTCCGCAGTTATATTTCCAATCGACGGCAATATGTCTCTATCAACGGTGCTTCTTCTAGCTGGTGTCATGTTACAAGGGGGTGCCTCAGGGAACGGTTTTGGGCCCGTTGTTGTTCCTCATATTTGTTGATGATATAGATGATTATGTCTCTGGTGCAATTTATAAATTCAGTGACGACATTCGACTTGCCCGCCGTATTATTAAGACCAGTCCTGATTGGGGTTTTGAGGATATGCAAGTAGATTTAGATGGCTTATCCAATTTCTGCTGGGAATGGTCACTGACAGTGAACAATGATAAATGTCGCGTTATACACTGTGGATATGATAATCCCCGAGTAGCTTATTCTCTTATGAACAATTGTTTGAACACCTCTACTAAAGAGAAAGATCTAGGAGTCATCATGTGTTCAAATTTGAAATTCTCGGAACATTGTGCCATGGTTTCTGCCAGGGGTATCCGCGTCGTTTATCTACTTAAACGAACCATTTAGCATTGGAATAAGAAGGTGTGGTTAGCACTTTATCGAGCACTTGTACGACTACATGTCGAATATGCTGTCAATGTTTGGTGTCCGTATTTCGACAGAGATATAAAGGCAATTGAGCGAGTTCAACGACACGCGCCGAAGATGCTGCCTGCAATCAAACATTGGGAATACACAGATCGGCTAAAGTATCTGGGGTTGCAATCGCTTCAAACTCGTCGGCACCGTAGTGATCTGATCCTGGTTTACAAAATGTTCCATGATGAAGATGATCTGGACGTACTACAATTTTTTACTGGCGGATATCATTTCACTCGTGGCCAAAACTACAAGTTAGAAACAATTGATATTCCGCGCCTCGATGTTCGCAGACAATTCTTTTCTCATCGTGTAGCCCGACACTGGAACGACTTGCCGTTTGACGTTGTCAATGCGCCTTCACTATCATCGTTCAAGCAGAGGCTCCACGCATCCAATTGCTTACCATCGTAACGATTATTTGTTTCATTTCATGCTAATCAAGCCTCGCCAATGCGAGGATCATCTTCCTCCACAGCAATGGTATATCTGGTCAGCCCGATATCTAACTGCCAAAATAAACAAGCATTGCTCAACTCGATCAGACTATACCTCGGAGGAAGAGAGGTACATATAATATGGGTAACCACTTGTCAAATGAGCCAAATATCAGCCATGTTGCTTGAATAGTTGAGGATATATACCTGATTATGATGTATGTTAGCTACACACAATGTACAGCTACATGCAAGATGCATAGTCCATAAATGTTTCGTGATTGCTCAACTATAAATCGCGCTATATCCCTAAACTGCATGATCGTCGAGTTGTAAGAGGCCGTGCGTTAAAGCTAAAACATTACCAACACATAGTTTACACTGCTGCCGGTACTTATTTTCCAAACGAGTACGTATTAACTGCAATTAGTTGCCGGGAAATGTTATCTCGCGCCAAGCACGACCATCTTATGATTCACATATGATCAATATATACGTCGTTGGAGCTGCCGTGAGATTTTTATTACAGCTTGATGGATCCAAGCAAACAAGCAGACATAATGGATGGGCTATGATCCATACACGCTATTACAACATCATGACAGACATTTTCTGGATCACAAATGAGGTTCCGCTTGGAGATACCGGTAAGCAATTGTTATTTTATTTTATTTGGTGGGACCTGGCGTGGGAATGCTATTATGACGGCTATCGGTACTTCAGGATTCGTCACCACAGGTAATAAGTTCGTGTATGTTACCAGCAGTAGACCAGTCGGGACTTATTGTAGTGGCACGAGTTTATTTCTAAGATCAAACATTATCTTATGCACAATTCCTCCATGACCCTCGATTCAGATTCCAACACAGTTTCTAGCAAAGACGCGATTAAAATGTTTATTCAAAAGCTAAAATATATCAGTTCCAATAGTTTTCAATATGAGTTAAAAATGTTCAAATTTACATAAACGTTAACCTAATCGCTGACTAATATATTTGTGGTTATCTGGTTAATTATTAGTACCCTTCGGAGCTTAGATATGGTTCCGGATGCGAATAAACTCTAGGACTATTGAAATTGACAATGTGGCTTTTTGTGCATTCGTAGCCCTCGAATGAGAACATACAATGGTAGTTGTATGTTCTCAATAAATTTAATTCAAGAGTGTCAAGGAACAAGAAGCCGTCCACAAGGATGCGAACAAACACAGCAAGTTGAACAATTTGTATATATACTTAGAGAGCTCCCGGAACTACCTACGCTCCACGGTAAGTATGTAATCCCATTAAACGGCTACGGAAAACGTAGTTGGGTTTATCATCTGGTCCCTTTCCTCTAATCGTCCACAGATATTCAAGAACATGCCCGCAATATGATAAAGCTACTAGGGCATTTAATTCTCAGTGGTCCGGGTAAGTAAAAATGACCCGTATAAAATAAATTTACTCTATTACAACAACATTATTTTTCCTCGGGTTAAATAATTGTTTGGTACACAACCCCAGATTATGATGCTACGCGTTTGCTCTCCATAGGCAACAATGGCTGTGCACTATTAAGAGTTAATATCGTGAGATCAAAGAAAAGCCATGAGATCTATAACAATAGTAAATTAAGACGCCGAAAATTGAAATAACATTAATCACAGAACTGGTAAAATCGAAAAGCGGCTAATAATACGTACAAGGAACTCGACTAAAACTAAAAATTAAAACAGAAATCACAAGAAACCAATTTATTCAAATCACAAAGATTTGCTCAAAAACAAACAATAATATTTGCTATACTATTACATATAACTGATAATAATAAGTACAAAACTAAAACAACGAACAAAAATCAAAACGCAGAAACGGGGGATGGTGCTTGAGAACTGAAAATCCCAAATTAGGTAGATTCCACGTTAATTGGCTTTCCTGGAGCCTTAAGAACTAAAAAGAGACAGAAAATAAAATTTTTGGGTTAATTTTCAAAATAAACATAGCAGAACAGAAATCAAAACGTTAGCTACGTTAGCTCCGGAATTAAAACAACAAATAAGTAAACATGTAACGATCCATATAATTGCTTCTGCCGCTGATCCTGATAGCGCTAACACCAGACTGAAATAAAATTAAGCTTTTCTTAACTATGCATAGCTAATAAAAACAACACTAAAATATGCAAATTAGAGACGCAAATGAAAATAAATTTTAAAATTTTGGAATTTTGATAAACTAAATATTTGACAGAGCGATATAATAAAGAATTTAATGAAAAAGATAAAATTGGGAATTCAGCACTGGAAACCCTAGGGTAGCCTACTAGACCCACTTCAGTTATGTATTAAGGGGAATTTTGCTACCCGTAGCTAAGTAGTTACTTGTTTATATCATATATATAAAATGTTTCCCACCAACCACCCGGCAGCAAGCCAAGGCGTTACATTAGGCTTATAAAATAAATCGTAAAAGCGAAATGAAACTATATATACATATATGCATAAAACACGTATATACAGGTATGTAAATTAGGTTATAACTTAAACGCCTCAACCCGCCAATTTTCTTAACTATACTTCAAAGCCGCTAGGTGTACCTGAATAAACCTCCGTCCGCACGATAACAGGGGCTCATCATTATGATCCATTTGTTGCTAAAATATATATCCCAGATTTCTTCCTAAATAATTTTCTTCGCGTTAACTAGAAACCTGCGATACAGATACTATTACAACACTATGGACACGTTAGCTTTGCCGTACTTTTTTAACTCTTTACTTCCTGAATTTAGGCGCTGCCTGCGAAAGTAATTCTCTTGGTTCGTTTTAAATACCAACTAGTCGCCCAAAATAACTCTGAGGGGCGTAAATAAAACGCTGGCCATACCGTTCTAGTCTTAGCATAAGCTAAGGTCCTTATATGAACCTAGTATTAAGTCTAAGCCAAAATGACCTGTTTCTAAAATCTCGTTATTAAATTCTCATCTTTGCCAATATTTAGATTGATGATAAGTT
Organism: Trileptium ribeirensis; assembly: GCA_030248225.1. NCBI lineage: Eukaryota > Metazoa > Nematoda > Enoplea > Enoplida > Thoracostomopsidae > Trileptium > Trileptium ribeirensis. The sequence continues at coordinate 4,881 of JASANE010013012.1, forward strand.
TTAATCGTGTGCTCCTAATGTTGTTCTGAAGCAACATCTCTGACCTGTGCACTGATTGGCGGCTAGCAGTTTGAGTAATTCTATTATCTATTTAAATTGTTGTCCAAGTAACCGTTGAGGGGCGTATGGTTATAACGTTAGAAAAAGAAAGAGCTTAGACCGCGGGTTCGGGGGCGGCAGCTCCAGACTTTGGCTAGGCATCGTGTATGCCTCATATAAGAACCGTAGCTTAGTGTAAAGCTTAAATTTAGTATATCGAGAACGGTATGACCGAAGTTTTATCTACGCCCCTCAGGGTTACATTGCCCCAAACCTTAATATCATTACTTTTAACATTAAAATAATTCGTTGGTTCGACAGGTGCATTGTTCAAGTAATAGCCTTGTCATATATAAGGGACGAATCAGATAACATGAAAAGCGCTGCTACTGCAAGAATATTTTGAGATCGATGAATTGGATGTGGTGGACAAGTGTAATAAACCATGGCTCCAAGCCACTTTAGCTATATTTTCAGTAGCAAATGACTCTTAGACTGTTTTCCGTGGGAAAAACTCTTCACGTAGCACGCAGAATTCCCCCACGCAATTCCGGAGATGCAGCTGCCCCACTGCCTAAACGAGGAGCTGTTGCTGTAGCCTTATCGCCACCTGAATTTCACAAAGACAGAATGGGTCATTTAGTGGTTTTCACGACAAGTCACACAGGTGCAGAATCTGTTCCAAGGGCTACACATACTGTTACTATGAAAATGAAAAGTTTCCATGTGCTGTGGCAAAGGTCGCAATTGTTATTATACCTTTGGCCCATGTCAGTTTAGGGCCGGACGTCATAGCGCTAGAAAAAATAACAGCTTAGTACGGCGGGTTCGGGGGCTGCCTTTAGCTAAATTTATTTTAGCGCCGTACATCGGGTTAAGATGCTATCGCTCCGTGGTCGTGCTGCTGTGAGATAATATGAAGGCGGGCCTCGGTAATATTTGGTTTCGCTCACAGTTTACAATAATGGCTTCGTCGTGCTGAATTGGTGTAAACTTGAATTTGCCTTTTAGTTGGAATTTTTTTCATCTACACATTTGTATTCTTCGAACGGTATCGAGATTTTGGAACGACCTAATCAACGATGCACTGTGATTATCTGACACTTGTCTCGTCATCGCTTTGATCAATGTTGGGGTCAGGAAGTAACCCTGACTAATTCGTCTGCGTTGAAACAGCTGCTATCGCCTTCGCTTTCATCGCACTCCGGTTCAGCTAAAGCCATGTTAACCTTGCAGACAGTAAAGCCGAACCGACAAACCGTCGATTTTGGTCGTGCCGCAGCCATCTAAAATGGAAATTGCGAATCTAAAGCATTTGCCTGCATTGTATAACACTGATCGAGCAAGCTCAAGTTTGCGACTACTTTGCTACGTGCTACGTACAAACAGTTAATAACGTTATTATACAGGATTTCTATGTTGGTAAATTTTTTGCCGAATGTTTTTCTAGTCAAAAAATATGATCAAGGCACACATGGAACCAACGGCCGCCCGGCGGTCCATATCGGCTGAACAATAACTTTCGCAACCACTACCCAACACTAAGTACACGTGTCACAGAATTCATGCATACAATCAGATCTTAATGTATCAGGAATCAAAGGGTGTCACCGAGCGAGTGCCACGCGAAGAGCACAAGGAGCTCAATGTTCATTACTTGCCCCACCATTGTGTGGTCACTCCAAGTAAAACAACCACAAAAGTAACAGTGGTATATGATGCATCGGCTAAAGCGAGCAAAGATAGCCCTAGTTTTAATGAATCTATGTATCGCGGTCCAGTAATTCTGGACGATTTATGTGGTCTCTTGCTTGGTTTCCGTACATATGCGGTAGCGATCGTCAGTGATATCGAAAAGGCCTTTCTCCAAGTCGGGTTGAACAAAGACTCAAGGGACGTCACACGTTTTTTCTGGATTAAAGATCCACGGTACGGTCCTACTGCCGACAATATCATTGTTTATGGATTTGCTCGTGTGCCGTTTGGGGTTGTCGCAAGCCCATTTCTGCTCTCTGGTGTGATTCAACATCACATAAATCACTCTGAATTACCTATAATTGATACAATGCGTGGTAATATCTATGTGGATAATATAATCACTGGTGTGGATACTACCGACAATGCAGTCACGTTCTATAAAGAAGCCAAGAAAATTTTCTACGAAGCGGGAATGAACCTGCGAGAGTGGTTTACTAATTGTGCTCGATTTCGTTGCAGACTTCCAGAAGGTGATAGCGGTAAAACGGACACTACGAAAGTACTCGGTCTAACTTGGAACACTAAAAATGATACAGTGGCATGGTCTGCTATAAACCTTGAGCCCTCTGACGACTGTACAAAGCGTCAAGCGCTGTAATGTTTAGCATCCGTTTATGACCCTTGTGGGCTGTTTTCTCCCATGACGGTTGTCGGGAAGATGTTAATACAACAAGTTTGGGTTGAAAAGTATGGATGGGATGATCCTTTACCACCACATTTGTTAACTAGATGGCAACAATGTGCCATGAGCTTGTCGCCAATATCAAAGCATCCTATTAAACGATTTTGCGCATCCTTTACTAGCTCTTCTAGGTTGCAGGAACTTCATTGTTTTTGCCACGCCTCAGCAAAAGCCTATGCTGCTGTATTGTTTGTAAGGGCGGTTAATAAAAATGAATGTAGTTGTAACATCATTTTTGCAAAGTCTCGAGTTGCTCCAACCAAGGCGTTCACAATTCCGAGACTCGAATTGTTAGCTGTTACAATCGGTGTTTGTTTAATTTGTTTTGTACGTCAACCGTTTGTTTGAAAAGAGTGTAGTTTGGACCGATTCGCAATGTGTATTACATTGGCTATACAACAAGGATGTTGCTACCACATTTGTTAAAAACAGAATCACTGAAATACAATGTTGTTCTGATATACAGTTTCGTTATGTCCCAACGCAAGATAATCCGGCCGATTTGTCATCGAGAGGATGCTCATGTTCGTCACTTATGACAAGTTCATTGTGGTGGAAGGGACCCACCTGGTTGTCATCTAGCCCGGGAAGCGTGGCCTCTTGATCTAATATTAAACGCGACAACCGTTCACCAGGTCGACTCTGCTAAAGACAAACCACTTTCGATGATACTTAATGATGTATCTGGTACCGATCACGATTTTCTGTTTAACATAGAAACGTATTCCTCATTAACTAAAGTTGTGCGTGTCACCGCATGGATAGTTCGTTTCGTCAACAATTGTCGACGATATAAACCGCGAAAGAGCAACTTAACAGCAGAAGAGTTTTCATTCGCCCAAGAATTTTGGGTTCGAACAATACAGCGATACAGATTTCCGGAATATTTCGTATCATCAAACCCGCCAAAAACTTTGCGAAATCTAGACTTATTTCTAGACGATAATAGTCTGATTCGCTGTCGCGGACGTCTCCAAATGACTAACCTAGAAGAAAATACAAAGTACCCTATACTGTTGCCGAAAAACGAACGATTGACATCGCTGATTATTACCGAATGCCATAATCGTATTTTTCATGAAGGTGTATCGCACACGCTGTCTCAAATACGACAAAACTACTGGATTCCGTCCGGTCGCAGTCAGGTAAAAAAAGGTTATAAAAAATTGCCGCATTTGCCGTGTAATTCATGGTTGCTTGTATAAGGAGCAGCCCATACCGCCGTTGCCCGAGTTTCGTGTTAATCGCTGCACACCATTTTCTGTTTCCGGTGTGGACTATAGTTGCCCGCTGCACACCAAATCAAGAGTCGGAAATTGTTCATCAAAGGTGTGGATCGTTTTGTTTACTTGTGCGGCTACACGAGCTGTATACTTGGAGCTTGTTGAAAATTTGACTGCTGAGCAGTTTCTTCTGAGTCTGCGACGGTTTTTTTGCATTGTTCGGGATACCGCGTATGATAATTTCTGATAACGCTAAGCAATTTGTGGCAACAAATGTTGCGCTCAAAAAATTGTGGCGTAACATTGTGTCTCAAGAAAACGTCCAACATTCTGTTGCAACACGAGGAATCGAATGGAAGTTTATTCCAGAGTTATCTCCCTGGATGGGAGGGTTCTACGAGCGCATGGTCGGTGTGATGAAGTCATCCCTAAAGAAGGCCTTGGACTGTATATCTTTGTCGTTTGTAGAACTGCAAACTGTCATAGTAGAAGCAGCTGCCTTCACAAACTGGCGTCCATTGTTTTATGTAGATAATGACCTGTCGCAGCCACTGCTCACACCAGCTCATTTCTTGGGAGGAAACAAACTGGTTGTTCCACAGCTCCCCATAGTGGCTAAAACAAATCAGTATCCTACGACAACTCCAGAACAGCTCGTTGTGCATTGGCGACGCATTCAGGGTGTTCTGAATCAGGTTTGGAAAATTTGGCGTAACCATTACTTGTTGGAACTTCGGTCTTATGCGAAATCATGTAACCGAAACTGTCGTTCGCAGGTTGAATTCCCTGCAGTCGGTGATGTTGTTATCGTAAAAGATGGGGCACAGCGACAAACATGGAAAACAGCAAAAATCACCGAACTAAATTAGTAATGACGGTGGTTGTCGTTCGTTAAAGTTGCAACTACCAAACAAGAAGACAATCCTCTTCCATTAGTTTTTCCATTGGAGATTAGCAGTAATACTTCGAGTACTGAAAATTCTGATAAAGTTCCTGATCGGTGGCAGACATTCAATGGTTCAACTCAGTTTATAGACGGCAATGCAGACGGCAGCTCGGAGTTTTCCACTGAGCTTTAAAACCGTTTTCTTCTTCTGATTTATTTCTGATAACTTCAAATATGTAAATGTTTGCCGTGACTCTAAATTTAACTACTCTTTGTTCAAAAATGCCGAAACTTTAATTTAAATTGAAAATTTATATTCTTTTTATAAGTCGATGGAGTGTTATTTACGCGAATCTTGGTTTCAGTTTGAGTCAGAAACGGCCTGTCTACATTACCAACAAAATCCCTCTTTCGCCATTTTACAAGCACGATCCACCGCTTAGATTCGCTAATCGGTCATTTTCTTCCATCGAGATGATACGCTTCGTCTTGGTTCTCGAACAAATGGGATTGCGCTCAGTGGCAAGTGAAGTTGCAAATAACAGCCGCCTAAAAATCGCCGCCCGGCAGAAATAAGGAATTGGCTTCGACAACGCAGCATTTCCATACGGACAGTTTGATTGTCAAAGCACCCGAGGTAATTTTGGATATAATAATCGAATTAATATGTCCGGAAAATGAGGATAATGCAATTCGAAGCACATTCTTATCAATCGTTAATTCAGTACGCAATCCTGCACAATTGCACTTTCTACTAACTTCGGCGACACAGGAGATGGTTCTCTCGTCTGGGTTTAGAACACCAAATCATCGCAGTCAACAACTATCCTGGCATCCAGGATTTAATGTGTATGGGCAATGTATGAATGCTTTAGTGGAGCGTCTGCAGAGTGGCAATTGGAATCGGATGTTTGGTGCCGGTATCGATTACTTTGAACTGTCATTGGTAATAATGCCAAGGTGGAATAAATCTGTCCTGTGGATCTCGGACAATCAAGGTCGTGAAATACAGCATATTGCAGGCGGTAAATTTTTCGCAATTTCAGGTTGTTGGAGCGATATTCCCTACGTAGTTGAGCAATTGAATTTGGATTGGCTTGACTACCGCATAACAATTTTGCATTTTGGCATTAATGATGCCCAGTTAGGTGATGGAGATCAGCTCGACTCTTGTTATCGCTTTGAGCGTTTTCTACGCTGTCAACCAACAGGAGCGGAAATACTTTTATGCTGCCCCGTTCCAAACCCGGGTATTCCGAGTCTGGTCGAATACTCTTCATTCATCAAGGAACATGCAGCGGGTCCATCGGTGCATTGTTTAAATTGGTATGACATCAACCCCTGCCCTTTCCTTGGGGAATTCTCAAGTCGTCATAACCTTTTTCAAGAAACGGGTAACAGAAGGCCATTTCATCGTAAGCCACAAAGGTCTTCGTGTCATACTCGGTCATTGTGCAGTTGTTCTACGCGATCTAATGGCAATCCATTTCACAATAACTCAGGGGGAATTTTGCTTATCGTTGGGAGAGGAACGGAAGGTCGGGAAGATTGGTCCGGTAGAGGACGTCATCTTAGCTCGGGAGTGTCACTGAATTCAGTGTTATGCAAATGAGAACTATGCTAGGATAATTGTTGACACAAATGTAAACTGTTGAACATTTTGCTATTTCTGTTTATATATGCGGTTTTGAATGTGTTGTGGTTATTTATTTTCTTCTCAGTCGAGAAAAGGAAAGTTGAATTGTAAAGTTGTGGTGAATTCGTTGAAACCCAAGAGCATTTAGCGAACTTGATGGTCAACCAAGAATTTTGGTTC
>JASANE010013013.1:0-19905 GCA_030248225.1 Trileptium ribeirensis
CCGGTCACCCCGGATTCCTCGGCACGAGACGGAGCGCGAAGTGGTGCATGATTGGGAAACCGCGGGAATTCTGGGGTGAGGTGTGCGGAATGAGACAAAATTTAAATAGTGCATGATTTGGGAAAGCCGCAGAAATTCTGGGGTGACCTGCGGAATGAGACAAAATTTAATTGTGCATGATTTGACAAAGCCGCAGAAATTCTGGGGTTACTCAGAAACATCCATTGCACTTCCCACTCCGTACAGAGGCCATATGCATTATATCGCCTCCAAAAAATAATGGTTCTCTTTCTAACAAGTACCTTCAAGCTTTGTTAGTTCCCGAATGTACACTTCAGACACGCCTTTCCCTGCACTTACACAATCCGATTGGACTTTATAGCATGCACACATCGTGTATCCAGTGTCCAGAGTGTTATACTCTTCATGGAATTACCATAATACGACAATATGGTAAAAATATAGCAATAAATTATGCTATACAGTAATATTATATAGATTATAAACTAACATACTACCTATGTACTCTGTACACATATTTTCAAAAACACATAAATAATTTTACTTTGAGGCCTTTCAACGGAGATAAGTTTTGCCTGAAAAATTTAAAACTAATTGGTTAAAGAACTTACAAATTTGTGATCATTGACTATTGTCTTTCATAGGCCGAGCCGAGTTTCTTCGGGCGTCCACGACCTCGGCGCTGCCCAATAGGGACGGATTTGGCGTGTCCGCTGACATCATATCCGTGGTGCAGAATTTTAATCCCAAGCGAGTGTTTGGATATTTCTGTTTCAGGCCTTGGCAACAATCGCAAACGAAGAATCCGAAGTGATTGTGAACTACATATATGCCGAGATCAATATGATTTAAACTCTTCAAATGATTGAATGTATCCAGGTTTTTCATGCAATACCCTGAATCGTTCAATGTCCATGTCGCAGTTGTTTGCTTTAATGGTATAGGATATATCGCCGTTGGGCATCAAACTTATGGATTCAGGATTCGACTGGGTCCACTGAAAGCTTTTAGTTTCAAGTGCTAGGTCCGCCAGGCTGCGTCCGCCGAATTCGAGTGATTTACGGCTTTCGAACGAAATTATGTTTTCCACACACACACATAATCGATAAAAATTCGTTCAATCTAGATCGTTTGTAGGACGTGAAATTGTCTTTAATTATTCGGTTAAACGTTCTAAGCCGTTGTTGGTGGATGGGCCACTGCTATCGTCAAGCCAATTGCATAAGTCGGTATTGAGCCACGTCTTATTGAAATAATCTGCGAGTTTCAAAGATATTGTGGAAACCTTTGCCAGGAACAGTTTTTTCCAACGTCAAATACTTGTTTGTACGGTGATACTGAAGAAATCGGCTTCGGATAACATCCCAATGCAGATCCAAGTAGGCTTTTGTGGTCGCGCACTCGGCGTTTTCATATGCGCCCAACACATTAAGCGTTTGGCATTGGGCATGTGCGTTCTTTATGACGTTGGACAATGATCGGATACCATCCGCCATGATGTACCGCACGTTGTCGCTATCAACACCACAACTTGATTTAGCTGCACGTATGGCGTCGAATAACATACAGAATGATTGTCTATTTCATGCATACAAAAGACAATCCAGTTGCATGGAAATGATTGTTCAAGTCCGACGTTCCCGTAACGAGAATTGGGTACTGTTCCCAGTTCAATTTGTAAGAGTTCCATCTATCTGAAGCAAGCAAGATCCCCCAGTTTTGTCCACTAGCGATTTTGTAGTCACGTGAAAAAACAGACTTTCTGGGTCGGACGAGTAAATAGACACAAAAGATAATCACCAAGTTATCCGCGAAACTTCGCTGTTGACACCACAGGCCAGGTTCGTGAGTTGTTAGTTGGTTCTCACCATATTTCGTGCGCTTACAGTAAGCGATAGCATTGTACAGTTGCCTGTCATCGGGTAGCTCCATGTCAGGGTTGGTCAGGGAGCGCTTAATTAAATTGGTGGCGAGGCCGATGGCCACTCCCTCTTCCCTTTTTTCTTTCACATTGTCCGTGATCCCCCGTCTCTTTCGATCCTCATGGTGGTGTTCGCCAGTTTTGAATAAAGAAAGGTATGAGCCGTCGGACGGGATATGTAAGTTCATTTTTGTAATCACACCCAAACAAATCCTTATTGCGACAGACGAAGACGCCTTGCGCTCTTCAGCTGGTAGTCCCCGATGCTTTAGAACATTATGTTCGCTGATGTAAGCCTCAGCTTGTGCCATCGTTGCAAAATCTTGAACCAATACCCATTAGATATTCTTGGGCATAGCGAAATTTAGTAAATAAAACGCAAACAATTGAACCGTCAAAATAACGAGTGAGTCTGACTCAGTTTGTTATTTATTATCAATTTGACATGAGAAACTTGATGAAATTTCGACGATATGCAACAGAGAACAGTGGATGAGAACGACAGAGATTATCTAACGATGTTGCACTTTCTCGTGTAGTTTTAATAAATTAGATCGCTCAAATGGAAATATTTTCTCGTGTGGATTTCAGTAATTTCTCGTGTCGTTTTAATAATTTCCCATAAAAATAAATTGCTGTATGCCGTCAGAAAATATAATCGCACCTAGACATTTTCCAGATATCAATTTCTTCTTCATATGAACACCCAGCATATTTTTGACAAAATTATAGTTATATAAAATTATATAATTATACGTTTAAGCGCCAACTGATCCACAACAATGACCCAGTAACCTCCAAAATCATAAGTCACAACCACCTATACGAAAAGTTGCACTTAGAATTCTTTAAGTAATTAGCCAAATTTTACAAGATACAATTTTCAAAATATCTCAATCAGTTAAATTGACGTATTCTTCGAACAAATACAAAAAACTTCTCGCATGGGATTTTTGAATTTTTTCCCGGTTCGCGAGTATATTCATTCAAAATCCCTAAGTCGTGAAAATTAATCAAAATCGGTCTAAAGTGCCAAAAAACGTGAAAGGCCATATTCAGTAGAAGAGTAGTTTGTGATTTTTAATTTTGAAATAAGAATTCTTTTTAAATTTGACCCACTATCTATACGAGAAGCAAAAATATTTCATTAAGAAAGACTTTAATCCAAGCAAAAATAATTAAAAAAAACTAAAAAAATTTGCGCGCCTCGTAAAAAGTTCTAAGTGCCGTTTTTACCAAAAATGAGTCAAAATTTACCGGTTTATGCCCATAACTCGAGACAGAGTCAAGATGGCTTAGATCTTCAAGTCTAGAGACGCGTCGGAGGATAACAATCGCTATCACACAATAGCAATCGCACGATAGTGTTGGATGGAAAAAGGCGAAATTTTGTGAATTGCTGAAATCAGCGAATTTCCGGTACCTTAGGAACCCGTGAATTCGGTCAAAAAGGAACCGCTCGACTCGTTCCCACAAGACCCAATCATCAATAGCACTAGGTGCAAAACCCTATTTCTCAGGCTTCATTAGAGCTGCATAGCTATATACAATAATCGCCACGATTGACCGCTGCTCGCTCGTTCTTCGCTCGCAGCTTGCTCGTGGGAAAAAGTTTTATTCTGAATTATGATTTGTTTTTTGTTCGCTCGCAAGGCCACGAGTCAATTGTAGCTAGCTCGCTTACCCACAAATGTGCCCACAGATATTTTTTGGCGTAATTCCAGTTCAGCCCTCAGGTGCATTATGCCCGACTAAAAATAGGATAATTTTTCTATACGATACAAAAAATGCCGCTTTTTACGGGACTAAAAAATTCGAAATTTTTACCAGAATGAGCTAAAAAGGTTAAAATTGAGTTTTCACTGAGGGTCCTAAGGGAAAAATCATAAATTTTTTATCCGTGGCTGCCATTCAAAACTTAACTTCGGGTGGATGAATCTCGACAAATTTTGGATACGATAGCAAAGGTGACGACGATGTGCCTTTTAGTTGAACATGAACAGTTCTGGTTGGGTCAAAATGGCAAAAAAAACGGGTTTTAAGGGTTCTCTGCCAAATCTGGCTATACGGGTACCAGTGCCTCGCAGCCCACATCTCGCGATACAGGCTTCGCGGCGAAAAGTAGAGGCCATAATTTTAACAGAATCAACTCGTCAAGAGCTACAACTTTGCTGACCACGACATTTTTGTGGGACCACTCACTGGGCAGCTCATGGCCCGGACATGGTTCGTTTACCCTTTGCCAGAAACAGCAAAAAACGGGTTTTAAGGGTTCTTTGCCAAATCTGGCTATACGGGCACCGGTGTTTCGCAGCCCATGTCTCGCAATACAGGCATCGCAGCGAAAAGTAGAGGCCATAATTTTAACAGAATCAACTCATCAAGGGCTACAACTTTGCTGACCACGACATTTTTGTGGGACCACTCACTGTGATCGCAGATTTGGTTATCAACGCTTGATAGTTTTGCTATCTAGAGTCAAGCTTTGACTATATTATACTTTTTCTTCGGGTTTCAAGGGTTTAAAGGTCGACGAACCCGATTTCCAAAATGTAGTTAGTTTTCATTTGTCCGATTATGTATTGCGTATAGGACATCAAAAATTATAGAGGTTTCTCGATATGCTGAATACCTGTCTGGTTTGCCTATCTAGAGTCCAGCGTGCATATGTCATGCCTTTTCAATGGGTTTAGGGTCAATAAACCCGATTTTCAGAAAATAATCTGCCTTGAGTTTTTTACGTATTGCGTACAGGTCATTAAGTATTGTCTATATAGGTTTTCCGATAGGTTGAATAAGAAGGTTTGGTAATCTACAGTCCAGTATGTGTATCTTATGCCTTTCCAGACGCTTTCAATGAGTTTAGGGTCAATAAACATGATTTCCAGAAAACTGTCGGTCTTCAGTATTTTGGTACATGACATCAAAAATAGCCTATATAGAGGTTTTTCGGTATGCTGCATAAAATGACTGGTTATGCAGAGTGCAACGTGCATATTTCATGTTTTTTATAGATTTTAAATGAGCTTAGTATGAATGAATCCGATTTCCAGAATATAGTGTCTTCAGTTGTTTGGTTAACCATTGCGTACAGGTCATCAAGGGTTGCCTATATAGGACTCCTGGTAGGCTGAATACGATGGTTTGGTTATCAAGAGACCACCACAAATACTTGGTGCGTTGTCATATGTTTTCGATGGGTTTTAGCATTTTTAATGGATTCAACGGGTTTTAGGGTGGTATATACGTCAAACTCAGCCACTTACAGGAGATTAAGCAAAATAATTTAAAAAACAAAACCACGCTCGTCCCGCTTCACTCTCGTTTGCGAGTTACCAGTATTATAATCTGCATCATTGTATATTCTCTGCTAAACAGTTATTTATAGCATTTTCACGTTTTTCAACCCCCAGCTCAGTTCCGGGCCCCCAGTTAGACCTTGGAGAAAACAGAATTTCTAACCCCCTCCTCAGTTGTTCGATCTGCCACCTCCGTTTGCATCCCCACTTTGAAGCAGTTTGAGAAAGCCAGTCAAGCTGAGTCGTGTTCTTCTCGCGATGCATCCGGCATAGAGGCAGTATATAAGTTGTTTATAAGTTCGCTACAGGGTGCTCATTGTTTTCTTCAACAGTTCGTAGTTTCATGTGCGCTTTGAAGTAAAACAAGTGTGGTGAAATATTTCTTTATCCTTCTAACCACCAGGCGCATAAACCTCTATTAACAACGCTACGGTGTATAGGACTTATAGATACATACCGGCTAAATAAAATTACGCTGATTGGAGCACAGAGGGTGAACAAACCTCAGGCGAACAAGGTCTTCGTTTTACTACCGGCCCACAGAAAAAGTGTTCGAATTTTACGAAGTCAGCAACCCGTTTCTCCAGTAGTCGAAGTAACGTCCATCATTGACCAAGATCGCATATTGAAAGTTGGCCACTATGGCCAAAATGAGTTATGGTGTTCGAGCAAGGGTCAAGTGCACCAGGTAGGTGGATCGAGTCGTATAGAGGAAAATTGACTACTGATGAGGAAAGGCTCCAAGCAAAAAGATGTCGTACATAATAAAACTAGAGTGCTTCAGGTTTTATTTTAAGGTAAAAAACGCAACCGCATGATGTGTACAGAAGAGATGGAAGCGGATGACAGTATTGGCTGCTTGATCAATCACGGGACGAGCAACATTAATATTAAATCATTATGACAAGGAAGATATACCACATATTGTATTTGAGTGCTCTCTGACAATATTCATCAGTGACCAGCTGACATACAATTATGGAGAGCGATAAAAACAACTAGTCGAAGCTAATACTTGGTTGAAAGACGTAGGAATTTCTTTTCTCACCAAGACATCATTAGATCGGTGGATACATCGTGGATCCTTTTATAGTAGTTTAAAGGACACTGCAATGTTTTTGCATTGTATTTACTGTGCAGTTCCTGCCACCGATCACATAAGTTATGTGGTATTAGTTTTAGTTTGACAGCAAAATAGTTTGTAGAGGTTTTCTATCAACATTTTATGCGGATACGCCGTTTGAGTGCTTAGTTGTATACCTTTATGCCAAACCGCTCACTGTAACGTATATAAAGCTAAGCTCTTTTCCAAGTTAAACCTATCTCGGTCAAATCATGCAGTTCGTTTAACGGTGAGGAAACAAGCGAAAACGCTATTGGTCAAGCCCTTCTTCCTTAGCTTGCTTTTACTATCTGTCATGATCGTAGATTGTGTGTAAATGATCAGCAGACTAATAACGCATTAGTAAACTGAATGTGGGTACCTGATTTTATATGCCTGTCTTGTTCCGATGGGTCAAATATATGGATTTATCTTATTAATACAGTACTTGCCAGGCGGGAGAGCTGTTCATTCGATGTTCGTTTGAGAAGTTTTGTTCTAGTCGTGTTGTTCGAATCTATTAAAAATTTGTTAGAAAAGTGTTAGAGTGTAGTTCGTTGATAAGTCAATTTTGGTCGATATGTGTTCCATGTTCATCCGTTCGTAAGGCCTCAGTCATTTCTGTCTAGTACTGTATGTCAATTATCAGCTTTTCGTTGAAAAATAACTCGGAATGTATTCAATAGCGATAGCGATAGATAATTCGGAGCGATAGCTTTCCTCGTGACGTACTTTCATTTTTACGCGTGTTCGATTTGATTAATTTTCTTAGCTTATTTTATGTTTCACATATCTGTATCCTTCTTATAGATCGGGATCTAAAAATTGTATCAGTTGAGCTTGAAATTGAATTTAAGGCGAATCAAGTTAATAGACAATGTATGATGTGCATTTAGTGTTGTATATTTAAATTCAACAAATCGAATTCATCGCTTTAAAACCGGTAACTATTATTATGCACAGACAGGGAATGATTGTCAGACATCGAAACACCCACAATACTTTGTATTATTAATGGCTCCGTGAGGATTTATGGAAAAACGATTGAGCCTTTCATGCGACCAATTCTTGCAGCTTTCAGCTTAAAGATACGAGTTATGTGCTCACTCTCGGATGCTCTTCCAGCATTAATTGGCATTGGTATATTGGCCTAGGGCATTGTTCTACATTTATGGTAGCCGGAAACGGGTTCCTAATGCGAAGCAGACAGTAATCGAATGTTTGTTTTAACCTAAATTAAACAAAGGCACATGTTTGTCTAAACTAGAATATCCACTGGTTTTGTCACTTTTCCGGAATCCAAACGCATAATTTCACACAAGTTAAGGTAAATATATAGTTATGGTTAAAATTAATACAGAAATGTCAACCAAATTTTAGTTTCGCTGATGTATATTCTATCGGCGAGGTGTTTTAGTGTCATTTTGTTGTCTCGCGAGGTAATGTATTCCCTTATGCTTCATATAGCTTCATAGATAAGTAGCTCGCTAATAAGGTTAGGATAAGTTAAGCGAAAATTCACAAATAGCGACGTCTTATCACCGTTATTATTAGTACTTATTTTGCAAACCAAGATTGCTAGGTTTTTCAGTCGCCCTTTTCTTTTAAGCAAATGATAATTATTATGGTTGCGTTATAAAGAAAAATTGCTTTCCATTAACGCCGCTAAGCCTCTCCCTGAAGCCGACGGTTGACAAAAAAGAATGAGGTCCTCGGGGGGTCTACCACCATACCCCTGGAGACCTCCACAACCGTCTACCCCTTAATCCGACGGACCTTCGACACCTACGACCAAGTATAAAACCGATGTTCGCTACCGCTCAATTTTGCTGCATGTTCGCGAACTTATATTCTTCAAACCACTGTCTATTATTAAATAAACCTTATTGTTTGCGTTCGCGCGCAAATTGAATTAAAAAACTTTGTTCGCGAACAAATTCGGTTTCAAAAATGCGTTCGCGAACAAGTTGTGTGTATTTAAGAGCTTTTCGTTGCACACGTTGCTAAAGAATTTGTGACTACAATAAAAGTACAACCATACAATTTAATCTTTGTCGGGAATGGAGGGGAGGACGTCGACTTCTTACTTCTTGAGGACTTTCCCCGCCCGTCAACCTCTACGACGATCTCCCACCACCCCTTCCCCCGATCATCTGTCCTCATCTAGGCCGACGGACCTTTTGCATCTATAGATCATCTATAAATGCTTTGTTCGTAACCGCTCAATCCCAGTACATTAATATTCGCGAACATTCATTCTTCAAGCCACTACGGTGTCCTGCTGGTACTGTTCGCGAAAAAAGCACGAATTTGAAATAAACAAAATAATGTATTTAACAATTTATGAATTTTATAAATATATTTTCGAACCAAAAAGTATCCGTATTCACACTACATCGTTGCTGTTCCGTAACCATAAGTACTAGGATATGCGATGACAAACAGGCGTTCTGTTACAAAATGTACGGTAATTTAAAAACGTGATGGTAAGCGGCAGGGTTTTTTCAAAAATTGTCCTGTTCTAAATTTGGTCATTTGTAACAGTCAGTATTCATTTTTAAGCATGACTGGTCTATTTTACAAATAGCTATGACCGCTTAGATATGAGCTTATACGTAGCCAAAGGTGTATGTGGGTATATTACGTTCGCATATGTGGGTGTATTACTTAAGCTATATATACATACATAACGTATGTGGTGCATTTATATAGATATATATATATATATAAACTCGGTGAAATTAACACATAGCTTGATATATTAATATATGAAATAAAAATAGATATAAACACATACGTGCGTTAGTTATTATTGTTCACGATCCAGTCTGCTGCAGTAATGTATAAATAAACACAGGACAGTTTACTTAAATTACATAGCTAAAACGCGCGTGTTTGGCAGCGAATTTTTTCTACAAGTAGTTTGTATTTGTTTTGTGTTTTGTCTCAATTTGTTGTGTACGCCATAAATACGACGCAAGAAGCAAATGGCTGTTAGCTACGACTGCAAATCTGGCCCGTCCACAGCGCTCCGAAAAGTAGGGTGAACTTCGGGGGCCCCATGTTCATTCTCGGGGAAAATTAAAAGGGGGATAAATTTTATTTAACCCATATTTGCCCACTGTTCCCATTTTGGGAACATGACTAATTTTACCTATAACTTTTTTAATTCTTTTCAGAATTAAAATATAAATATTTTATACTGTTGATCTATGTATATATAAGTATTATACTATGCAATAATTGGCTTATTACTATTTGCAATTTCTATCGAACTCACTCACCGAATTATGTCGTCGAGGATTCAATTGGACTCGAGCAAGAAGTGAGGCTTGTTTTTTATTGATTTCCGATTTTTTAAGTATGGTCGTCTATGTAGTGTATAGAGTGTGTTTGATCAGCCCAATGCTTATCTTACTATTATACTTTATTCCGGGTTCATTGGTACATAAATATGTATTTGTTCCCATTTTAGGAACAGTGGGCATGAACGGGTATAGTTTTTAATGGCTTGGTTTATGTTTATATATCTTTTTAGTTACAACTTTGCGGCTTTATGACTCTTTATTCAACTCTAGCCAGTATTGTCAAATTTCAGGACACAATTACAGCCAGTATTGACCCATTTCAGGACATTCACCGCCTTAGAAGTTCTGCAGCTGCTCGAAGAAGACGATGAATTGGACAGAGGACGTCTATTTGGAGCCACCAGCAGATGGTTTGGATTCTGAGGAAGACAGTGGGAATGAAGACGAAGGCGGCGACGTCAACAATTTGAGTGGTCGTCAGTTACAGGTAGCATCAACAACAACTGTCATTCGACGTGGCCAAAAAGTAGTTATTGGCCCCGTCAGCGATGAAGATGACGACGATAGTGATTACGTTCCATTACCCGAAGACAGGCAACAACGTCAGATCAGTCGAAAAAAACGCACAGCCACGAATTCAGCTGGTATATCTTGGAAAAACAGGATCTTCACCCACAATGGCCGGAATTTTTATATGAAGAGAAATCCGATTGATAATGCTCCACAGTTTATTAACTCTTTTTTTGACGACGAAGTACTCTTTTATAGTTGATATGACTTAAAAATACGCTCAAGCAAAAGGTACCCATGATTTTACCGCATCTGTTAGTGAACTAAAGTGTTTTTTTGCAATTTTACTGTTGTCTGGATATCTTCAGGTGCCGCGCTGGCGTATGTTTTGTGGAAAAAATACCGAAACCTACAATGAAATGGTCGCATGAGCCATGCGGCGGAACCCGTTTGAAGAGTTGAAGCGAATCGTTCATTTTGCTGACAATGATAAACTGGACAAAGCTGATCGATGTGCCAAACTGTGGCCAGTAATGGCAAAACTTAATGAGCGGTTTTTAATGTACTTTTCGGTCACGCAGCACTTATCCGTCGACGAGAGTACGGTACCTTACTACGGACGTCATGGAGCTAAACAATTCATTCGTGGAAAATCTATTCGATTTGGTTATAAACTTTGGTGTCATCTGCTCTCGCCTGGGATATCTTTACCAGTTCGAACCTTACCAAAACGTGCCAAATCTGAAACCGGGTTTGGGAGTTGAAGGAGAGGTTGTCATGGATTTACTTGCCGAATTACCGCCGAACCCATATTTTGTCTACACTGACCGGTTTTTCGCCTCAACGAAACTTGTAGATGCTCTGAAAACCCGTGGCGTTGGGATAACTGGCACAGTCATGATCAATCGCGTTGACAAACCACTAACTGAAAATCCTACAAACACGAAGAAATTACCCAGAGGGTCGTTTGATTATGCTGCAAATAATAAAGATGTTGTGGCTACTTGGAATGATAATACAGTTGTTACTTCGGTGAGCAGTGTCGATCCAGTCAATGCAATTGCTCAAGCTAGTCGCTGGGTCAAAGGTATTGGTCGCACCAAAATACCACAGCCTAATATTGTAGCACATCACAATAAGTATATGGGAGGCCTAGATCGATGGACCAGAATATGCAGAGCTACAGAAGCGGTGTTCGGGGTAAAAATGGTATTGGCCTCTTATCGCTTTCCTGGCCGACTGCACTTGACAGAATGCCTGGCATATTCAACGGGAGGCTGGCGCCGAGCAGGGATTTGGGAAAATGGACTTGAAAAATCTTGGATTTCGAAGAAACATTGTACAGTTTTACCTAATAATGCACAAAACATCAACGGCTCAAGGAAAGCAGCCTTCATCTGCAAACGCGCTCGTAACAAGGGTTCCGGTGGCTGTCAGATTGGATGGTACTAATCAACATATTATTACGGCTGAAAAGCAGAACCGATGTGCTGTCTGTAAGAAAAGTGCAAGGAAAATGTGTGAAAAATGCCGCGTAAACTTGCACTAGGATTGCGCAAAACAATTTCATTCCTAGATTATGGTTATAAGGCGAAAAATTTGTTTGTTGACCATTCTTTTGTTTTGTAATTTTGCTGGAATAAGTTCATTTTTTCGTTTGATAATTCATACTATGTTATTAGTATTTGAAATATTAACCTTTTCAACTAACTTTTTATTATCCGCTATTTTTTGTTACTCATTTTCAGTAGCTTTGAATGAGCAAGTAGGTTTTTTCTGCAACAAAAACTCTGTACCCTCTTGTGCCAACTGTTCCCATTTTGGCAACAACTTGTACCTGTCTAATAATGAGATTATACGTTAGATACATGCATGAAAAACGTTAATTAGGACTTGCTGAAGTAGATAATGACAATGAGATTGATTTTGAAGAAATTCCCAACTTCGGGCACAAATGGGTTAAAAATGCTAAAAATTTCCATATTTTCATGCATTTTACTACCGTGAACGTATTTATATGCTAAAAAATGGTATTATCGCATTATAAATAGTGGTAATTAATGTTTAAAAAACAATTTGCAAACAAAAACATAAATTTTCACACATAAGTTGAACATGGGGGTTTCGGCCGAGTATGGGGGACGGACATGGGGGAAATCTCACGAACATGGGGGATTTAGAAAGTGAGGGTTCCCCCACTGTGGACAGGCCTTTAAATTGGTTATGTGGTATGTTGATCTTAAATTTTGATAAGTTCATTGTATCAACCATTACCACGTTCAGAAGTTTAGTTTGGAGATTCTAGAATATATTATAGAATATGGTTACAAGAACCCCTTCGCAATGCGCCGTACTACGGTTCGTCGACTGGAAACACTGGCTCGTGCTACCTGGAGTACCCAAAAATCCCACTTTTGGAGAGAATTTAAGGATTTACAGTAAATTAAACTGTACTGCCATTCAGGAAATGTTTTACGTATCTATTACATAAATAGTACTATTTGTGAACACACTAGCGATGGACAGATTTATAACAACAAGTAGTAGGCAGAAACAGCCAGTTTCTGATTCAGGTTATGCGGACGAAAGTGCGAGTGATTGTAATTCCGCTGCTAGTAGCGATAACATGGAAATTGCAGAGCGAGTCAACACAAAAATGGATAAGCGTAGAGGTTAGAAATCTTCCTAGTATACCAAGTATCTGCCTAAATTTCTTGGAAAATAAATATATATGCCTATTTAGTTCATTTTTTAGTACAGCCGTAGCGCAGCGGCAGTGCGATTAACTTTGGAACTGGAGATTCGGAGTTTTGGTCATTAAATGGAATCTTGTAGATGAAGAAGTTTAGATTGCTATATTTGTTGTTATAATCATGTTTGAAGTTCATGATCTGAACGTTCGTTTGCGTATCGCGTTCGCTTTATTGCATTTAATTGTAGTCAACTTGTAGCCAATTTTTGTACTTAATTTTCGAAACATCACGAACTGGGTATATATTACTACCAAAAGCCAAAGTCTCAAAATTCCTTCTCTAATTTGTGCGTCAAATTTTAAAAAGAGTCGTTACAGAATTAATGTTTGTAATTACCCGCTTGGGTAAACCCAAAGGCGATAAAGTGCATATGTATGAAGTATGTAGCATATTGTTCTCGTTAGAAAATGCTGACTGTTGAATGTATTACTTGACATCATATGCGGATGCGCACAATGACAAAGTTGGGTGGACTTATATGTACGAGGAATACCTCATCTTAAATTTTAGCTTTTAATTTTAGTCAAAATTCTAGCCATTCGTTAGACATTTTAGCACACAAGGTTGCATATCCCTTCCATATCGTTTGTTGCAGTTCCGTCAAAAAAGCCAAGGATTATGACCACAAAGGCTGATTCGATACTGACTGCCTTTCTCAACAAATGGAAGCGTACGCACCTTTGGCTACATTATGCACGCGATACGAATAAATTGTACTGTACTGCATGTCAGACGGCGCAGCTGCGAAATGAGTTCCCCGACGGGCATACCTGATCAATATCTGGTTGGCCAAGTAGTTACTAGATCGCCATGCTGGTTCTGAGGTTCATAGGCAAGCACTACAACAAACCCTAAGAACATCTGGGTTTCAGCGTGCAGCGGAAACTGCTACTCTGAGGGCATCACCTGGATACAGGGAGCTTTTTCGTAACGTACTTTTTGCAGTCCAAAAGGAAAGCCTATTACGCTTAAATATTTGAGAAGATATGTTCGATTATTGTGCTTGCGCTGACCAAGTTCACATAGCAAGATGAGACTAAAATTGCAGTTGCGGAGATATTAAACTTTTCGTGTATTTTGGGTTCCATGGGCACACCGAAAACCCTGTATTAAGCCAACATTGCACCGTATATGAGAACAATAAAGGCACGCATCTGCAGATACATATAGAATGAACTGTCCGACAAAACGAGTTCAAAACACCGATATACATCGAGTGGTTATGATATTTTCGAGTATTAGGTCTCGAGGACTCATTTTAAAACCCGTTTGGACAAAACTCCTACATTCTAAAAGAATCGCGTAGCAAAGCATTATATATAATCAATTTATAGAGGCTTATTTGTTCTACAAAATGAGCCAAATTTGGATCAGATATCTACACCAGTTATCGAGTTACAATAAGCAACGTTACTTTTGTGACCCGACCAGAGCCATTTTGGTGACAAATGTTGGAATCGAATTACTAAATTCCATGAATAAATTTCACGGTTTCAAATATGAGCTGTCGAACGAATCAATTCGTCTGCCATAAGTGAATTATGCATGTAAGTCGAAAAACCAAATCCAAATGACGGACATTGTGAAATTTCACCACTGCCAAGGCTTCCCTTCGCTCGTTTCACTCACTACACTCAGAATTCAATAAAGTAACTATGAGAAGCATTTTGAACTTCCATAGGGCTATGAGAAGCATTTTGAACTTCCATAGGGCTACTTTCACTGCGCTTAAAAATTCATCGCTTCGCTGGTTTCGCTCACTACACTCAGAATTGAATGTAGTAACTATAAGAAGCATTTTGGACTGCCATAGAGCTGCTTAAAGTACGCTCAAAGCTGGTTTCTGTTAGAACAAGCATGATGCTCTAGATATACTATATCTTACCATCTGAGCTTTCAGCGCTGCTGGAGCAGATGACTTTCGTTTAACCGCAGCTCCCAGGCTACGAAACAAATTCGTAGTCGCTCGACGGAAAGTCGACATGGAGCTGGACGACGAATCAGCTGACGTATTCAAACCCAGCACGCCACCACAGGAACGAACGTTCAGAAAAAGCTTGCTGATTGATTCCCTAGACAGATATTAACTATTGACCGCTGACTATACCAATATATTTGATTATTCATACACGAGATCGATGTCTTAGTAATAGAATATTTTCCTACGTAATTATAGAAGTTCATGATAGAAAACACCGTCTGTTCTTTTACAGACGATGCGATCGGATTTTTATTAATATCTGTAAATCCACTTCCGCTGCAAACTACACTACCTACAGTTACAATCAGAATTAAGTGCTCAAAAATCGAATGAAGTTTCGTTCGATTTCGGTCGTTTTCGTTTAAACGAAAATCGATCGTTTGCGATTAATATAACAAAATTCCATTGTGTTTAATCGAACAGCACCGCTGTTACTGTTATTTATTTGTACGTGCATATACAAAATGTACTGTTGATGAAGATTTTATGAACAGTCATTTTTGAAATCTTTATTAGACTAAAAATAACTGTTTCACTTGTTTTAAAAAGTATTACCATATAATCGTTTGAGCGCTACACAACGAATGTAATCTTAACAAAGAACTGCAGCTGCTATATATTATACTATTGGGGTACATAGTTCTTGGGACACATTCAACGGGTTCGTTTCAGTCATCATCATTGAATCGTTTCATTAAGTCATCATTCAACAGCAATAATTAATAATCAGCACTGGTACATAGTATTCGCGTTTTACTATGCCCAAAATAGCTACACATTAAATAAAGCTGCTACAGTATCGTGAATACTCAGAGACCGTTTAACACCATTTTAGGTGCGCAACTACATACGTGCAGTTGTGTTTAATTATATGTGTATTTATATATTTGTTTAAACAATAACAATTTATTTCAATAACAATTTATAAATTCTACTACACACGTTTATTGTACAATTGATTATGACACGTACATAGTTATGAAGAATCTTGCTGATTGTTTTTAATGTTCTTATGGATTCTTATTTTTAATCCAGTATTTTTATACAGTAATCGCGCGTTTTTATTTTATGATCATTTCTGATATTTCTATTTCAATTACATACTGTATGTTTTTGTGCACGTTGAAGGTTTCATAATCATGGTGCATATCAGGGGGTCAGGGCGTCTGGACCCTCCGCTTATTACACAGTAAGACCGACCACTTCACTTCTTAGCATAGGTATGAAATTCTGTGCCTCTCTTTCCCCCAGTTATTAGTTATTTCTAGTCTAAGAATACCAAAATTAATTTTAGGTTTAGTGTTGTCTTCCCCTTAAAGCAATAGTTACGCATGAATGTAGAAAATACAGTAGACGCAACTTAGTGATATAGACGCAACTTAGTGATATACATTACATTGTACAAACGTAATCTGATGTAGTTAACGTTGCATTGCTTCTGTCACATTTTTTTATCATGTGTGATAAATTATAACAATATAATAGCCTTAACGTACTAGTAGTACATATATGTTTTGAGCTTTGAGACTAGAGCAGCTTCGTTAATGTGTGTTTAATTGAAATTCATGAGTTTGCGTTTAATCGAACTTCGTTAGTTTGCGTTTTAATTAATGATATTCGTTTTCGTTTAAATGAAGTTCGTTCGATTGCGACTTCGTTCGATTTTATGTGCACTTAATTCTGATTGAAACTGTACTCTTGGTTGTATTATCAGCTGTGTTAGCTGGAGTACCGAACTAGAAAGGTTTCCATCAAAGAGAAAATGCCACTGTAACGGGTAATATTGTATTACAGCGATACAGAATCAGAAACATTGTTGCACTGCGCTAATGTGAAGTTCAACAGTGCTAATGGTGAGGTTTGCTATCGCGTTAGAGCTACATATATTTTCTGTCACATTCTGAGTAGCTGCACACCCGCGTAAAACATGGACAAAAATTTTACTTCCGATAGAGTAGATTAAAGCTTAAAAATTTTATTTTATATTACTTCTGTTTACTCAATGGATATACACCATTTTTGGCTGCTAAACAGATTTGTCAGCTTCTTCTTTAATAGAAAGGAAGCGAACATAGCGAGAGGAGTTTTTTCAGGTAAAACGGTCAACAGAACATATTTTTAGCTGGTCTGTTTCACCCACTTCTTTCTATAACTGGATTGATTCGCATTATTTCGTTTTTCGTTGCGTGATAGAATATCTATGCGCCTAGCTTTATACTGGCATTGCTCCAATTAACTGCCGAAACTAACAAAACCGAGACGTACGGAAAACTTTACGATTACGAGCATTTGAGGTATGCCGATATTTTAAGGTATAAAACTTTCCAGAATCTTCTTAAAATGAAAAATGCGCTAAGCTAAGCACAATCTATTCATCGAATACAAATGTGAGATAACACTTTTTTTGAGATGATCTGTTTCCAGCTGTCACATAAAGTGTAAAAATCCTACAGAAATGACATTTTCGCAATTTTGACAAAGTGAGTTTATGACGGGGTGCACGATAGCGTGGTTATTAAACAAATTGGACATATTTTATTGTATTTTATAAAAAAATAAACTAGGTACGTAGTTATACCTGTTAGACGCCGTAGGTGCAGTAAGCATGTACTTAATTTTGACCACAGAAATTGTCAAATTTTGTCAATTTTCTTCAACTATTTAGTTTCACTGTGGTTATAGTAGGCTAGCGACACTGAACTGCCGCTCCAGATTTCCCACACCACCATACCAAAGATTTCTAAACCATGATCACGGTGGCCCCAAAAATATTTGCGCTTTATTGTTGAAACTTCCATTTTTCCATACAAACTAAAATGCTTTAATAATTATTCCAGCTTTTACTGAGGAGCAATATTCAAATATCCGGTCTTTAAGAAAATATAATCTAATCATCGTTGTCACAACGAGACGACTTTGAGGGAAGTTGACACGCATAAGAACATTACACACAATGTGTATGTCATCTTCTTGAACGCGAGAATAAATTGGCAGCAAGTGGTACGCTTACACACCAAAGTAAGTGTTTCACATAGAAAGTTGAGACTTACATTAGAATAATAAAAGAGTTTTAATAACAATAATATTTATTGCAGCTATGTCAATGTTATATGCACTGAAGCCATAAAAACTTCAGTAAATACAGTATTATTAATAGCATTTCAAGTAATGCAATACTCCATACTTCTGAGAATCCTGCAGAAGTGGCAACACCAATCGCGCGACAAGACGTTCCTGAACCTGTCGAAGCCATCCGGATGCCGTGTATGTGACTGGATTGGTTCCAAGAAGATGTTGTACGACAAAACAATTATGTAGTTTGGATTTCGCGACCAAACGCTCTCCTGCATGCATACATAATTTTGTTAACATAAAGAAACTCAGCGAGCAAAATTCTGAGCCTAGGAAAATAATTGTAATGATTTTTCTTAAGTCTGTCAGTACAACTCATACTTGGGGTATATGCTAATTGTTTGATAAGAAAAGTTAGCACGATGTGTCGTTTAATAAAACGGTAAATGCTCACATCTCATTTTCGAGAGCAAACAGCCAAAAATTGATTTTAGGGGTCCTTTGACAAATATAGTTATGCGTTTACTTCTGTTCGTCAAACATTAGGCATAAATATAGATTTTTATATTTCGTCATGTTATTGAGTATTTTGCATTAGAGCGAGAGTATTAATTTACGAAACACGATGAATACGATGGCTTTTGTTATATAGAAACTCGAATGGCTTATCTTATGTTTTAGTGGTTTCTATGTTTTACAGATCACCAACCCGATTTCCAGAATATAGCCTGTAGTAAGCTGTTTGGTTATGTATTTTCTTCAGTGAGTTTGGAATGATATAGGCTTGTCGATACGCTTTCCAGTTGTGCTAAATAAGGTTCTGTAATAAAAAACCCAGTGTCAGGGGTTTCAAATGTTTTATGCTCATGCAACCGAATTTTCTGACTATAATAATAGTCTGTATTCGGCTGATTAGTTATGTATTGCTTTTTGGTGGCTTATTTTCGTCCATTTGAGTTATTCTGCACATTGACTGTGATGGTATTGCTCTCTACCAGGTAATATCGCCCCGTTTCACCGGTGCTTGCGATGGTTAAAGGTGGTTACAAGGGACAGGAGCATGCTTTTTTAGTTTTTAAAGGTCGAAAGCCAAATTTTTTGGACAAAAACTAAGAAGTTAGCCCAACAAATTTACAAACAATGCCCTTTTTTGCTGTCAAGAAATCTGTACGTTGCGATATCGCCCCGCTGTCTATATTTTCATTTATGAAAACCTTGGCAAATTTGATATTTGTGGAAAATTTTCTGAACACAACCTTTAAAGCTTTACCCTCACTGATCCATTACGGCTCTGTAAATCGCCCACAAAATTCAGTAACAACAACGCAATAACTTCTAGTTACAAACCTATTCACCAAAAAGCTTTACATAATAATGCCATAAATAGCTGTTACATTTAACTTTCAGTGATGGTGGAAGGGGACTGCCCTCCATATCACACCTCGATTCGTAAAAGTTCCTGCCCTCCCCATTTTGGACAAGAAATTATGGACATGATCTCCCTCCAGTATGGGTATCGCTAGGCATATGTGGCCTCCTCCCTTTGCACCAGAGCAACTTTAACCGCTTACGCTTGACAGTACATATTCATTTCTTAAGCTAAATGTAATTATATTTTCATTGAAATGTTGCGCTCAGGAATGTGTGGTAGAAAGCGAAACTAAAATCGAAAAGTTTGAAAATGACAAAAAGTCATAACACACTCCGTACCGAAGGGATGCCAGTAGAATATCACGGCATAAATCCTAATGGGGATCCGGACCCTCCAACAGGTTTACTCGACCCCCACCCCACTTTTCCTAAACTACTAAATGTGAAACGTTCTTGTCTGACCACTTTCTACCAAAATCTACATGCCTGGAATACTGTAATAAACTGGAGCTGCAGCGTTATCTAGGAATTTCGGGTACTTTTGATCGAAAATTCCGGGTCCGAGTA